>CAHIKZ030005144.1:902500-997500 GCA_903632075.3 Acanthosepion pharaonis
CAGTGATGGTTGATGTAACTTAATATAGACCACTTCTAATAGACATAAATGATAAAAATTAAAATTGCATCATATTGAATATGGGTTTTAATTTACTCAAGAAAAAATGTACAGCTTATATAACTCGATCACAATAAAGAGGATTGCATAAGAGTAAGTACTGACAAGTATTTAACATCACTAACTTCCCAAAATGAAACCTAATTTCAACTCATAAACAACAGAATATTGTTCAGAAAAGTTAAAAAAAATATTGAGAAATGATATATGGGTGTGCTGAGCTGCATTGCAAATACCATGTAAGTTTTATGGCTCAAGGTCATTCTTTTCTTGTCAAACTGATAACTTTTCAGGTAGGAAGTTCAATACATTCACAGGCTCCAAAATAAGAGCTGTATTAATGGTAATTAGGCCCCTATATTAATAAACCGTATATCCTTCTCACGGTGGAGTAATGGATAGCGTCTCGGATTGAGGAATCGAAGAGCTGAGTTCAAATTCCAGTCGAAGCCATTACATTCACTTACATGCTAATACCCTTGGGATAGGTATAAATCCTCTTCTTCTTATGGGTAAATAACAGGACAGACCGGGTTCTATAGCCTTGGATGGCAACTGGTCTAACACAGAAAGAAATGGCAACCTATTGTAGGAAAAAAATCTATCATGTATCAAAAGATACATGATCACCTAAGCATGTATCACGTATGGCATATAATCAACTGATATCTTTATTGGGGATGAACACAGGCCTGTACTCTCACACGTATATAATCATATAAATGTCAATACCATCTTGCGATATAATATTCCATGCTTCTTGCACAGTTCATACAGTATTGCAAGAGTTGTAGGTGGGATAACTGTATGAGTCATGTGCCATCCCATCATGTCACATACATGTTCAAGCAAGTTTAATGATGGAGTCCATCCAGGGAAGTTGTTACACACTCTTGCAGGGCAGGTTAAGTAACATGGATATTATACACAGAACAATTATTCTGTTAGAAGAGTGCATCATTGACAACAGCACAAGGTGAACACATTACTGGACATATTAGGCATTGTTCAACATTGCCTCTACAAACACCAAGGGCAAATGACAGTTGTTTTCTGTTAACACCTCTCCTCATGATGTCAGGGGTTGGCTGGCCCTGTGAGTCAGGGAAAAATACCCTTTGGAAGATATCACTTCCCAGGTCTATGTCACACAAAAATGACAATGACTTGCATCAACCTTCTCAAGCCATATAATCACATATTGCAAAATACCATTTAATCCCTTATATGATCCTCTCTCTCAACACTGTTGGTGACACACATGGTGTTATATCTATAAACACTACTATCTCCAATATTGAGCATGCTTCCCCAATAATAAAGAAATATTTGAAACCAAATGTATATCTTTATTTATATATATATATATATATATATATATATATATATATATATATATATACAACATGCCTGGCCATACACACAATCCTGCAAAATCCTTGTCGAAAACACAATTATACTTCAACATGAAAACAAAACTAAAAATCCTTGAAGTAATATACATCAAACAGTTGAAATCCAACCTAAACAAAATCAACTATGGAATCTCTACAAATATCCTTAATTGTCTATAATTGGTAACAGAAGCCATTGGATTATACCAATGGCTTCCCATACATAATACTTCTCGAATTCACTCTTGCATGGTCATGTGTGACGTCATGAGCTGCGGTGCGATTTTCGCTTCTAACATCTTATATGCACGTGTTTATCGTTGCTTGAAAATCATCCATGTAAACAATCACAGACTAACATCACTGTCTTGTCCGTATATTGCTTAATATGTTGTACAGTAATTAACATCTTTGATAATGGCATATGTAAGCATAGATTGGATTAAAAAATATGGATCAATATTGTGATTTTCTTTCTTCGTTTAATGATAATGTTATTAAGCTTATCAGACGTTATGAAAAGAATTTACGCAAAATAAATAGACAGCACTTGTCTATATTATTTAATGAAACATGTATGAATGAAAAAATGCTGCCTAAATACACACAATATATATATATATATATATATAGTTTTAAGGTGTGCTATATTTATGGGACAAAGTGCTCAATATCAGAGATAGAGTGTATGTAAATATAAATATAAAAGTGAACATTGAAGTCAACACTCAGGGGCGACAGGCCGTTTCATGCTAGACACAATCGCCAGGCCACTTGATGACTACATCTAGCATGAAACAGCCTGTCACCTCTGAGTGTTGACTTCATGTTCACTTTTATATATATATATATATATATATATATATATATATATATATATATATATATATAGAGAGAGAGAGAGAGAGAGAGATAGATAGATAGATAGATAGATAGATAGATAGATAGATAGATAGATAGGAAGGGGAGGATAAAAAATCTACATATACTTGCACGTATGTATAAATATATTTCTTCCTCAAGTGTTATAAATACAGTGCTACCGTTTTTTGGATATTATGTATATTCACTAATATATATATATATATATATATATATATATATATATATATATATATATATATATATAATTTAATTAAAGGCAACTGACAACATACTGTGATTAAGCTTTTTATTTAATTTTCCTTGTGTTTGTACTAGGGTTTTCTTTTCTGGACACAAAATGTGTAAAAACTGTCTAAATGTTTTGCATTTCCATATAACTGAAAAATGTGAGCAGCTCAAAAATTTTAGAGAAAATGGAAACAAAAAAGAAACTTATAGATAACAATCGGGAAGAGATAGTTGATATTTCTAGGGTGAATAAAGAAGAAAAAGGGCTTGGAAAATTTGATACTCACATGACCTACTGAATGAAAGAGGGATAGAGGAATACAATGCAGTGAGCTTGAGTAAATGGATGGCGGAGCAAGGCTTAGAAGAGACAACAAAAAGAACAAAATTTATGAAGAGCTACAAAGAAATTATGGAAAGCCATGATCACCCACATCCTGAAGAGAGACAGCACACAGAAGAAGAAGAAGAAGAAGAAGAAGAAGAAGAAGAAGAAGCTGTATTTAATTCTCTACCAATCATAATGGATGTATATGGTGGTGTAATGGATATCATCTCGGAATGAGAACTCAGAGAGCTGCGTTCAAATCCCAGTCATGTTCATTATATTCACTTACACACTAATACCCTTGGGAAAGGTATGAATCCACCTCTTCTCTCCCCTCAGCTATGGGTTGAATAGCAGGACAGAATGAGTTCTTTAGCCTTGGTTGGCAACCAGTCTACCACAAAAAGAAATGGCAGCCTACTCCTGGAAAAATCTTCTACCTCGTCAGTCCTGTATCAAAAGATAAATTATCAGCCAAGCGTGTATCATATGTGGCACTTAACTGACTGACCACTCATAAAGGCTGAGTAACTCAATCAGTAGAGAATAGGCAGAGACAAATGGATTGAGAGTTCAAGTCTTGTTAGGGATTTTTTTATTTATTTGTTTCTGAACAGCACTCATTAGTCCCTGCTGTCAGTAAGTTATGTGCCTTGCATGATACACACATAAGTGATCATGTATCTTTCGATACATGACTGACAAGGCAGATTTTTTTTCCTGCAGTAGGTTGCCATTTCTTTCTGCAGTAGACCAGTTGCCATCCAAGGCTATAGAACCTGGTTTGTCCTGCTTTTAACCTATAGCTGGAGGGATAAGAAGAGGATTCATACCTTTCCCAAGGATATTAGCATGTAAGTGAATGTAATGGATTTGACTGGAATTCGAACTCAGCTCTCTGTGTTCAAATTCCAATCCCTGCTGTAGAGTGACCATTTGAGTAATTGCAATGAAAATCAACTAAAAATTATAATGAAAGAAATACTAATACCAATAATGATAGACAATACTTTATGTAATAAAAATTTAATATAATATTACTATTATGATGACAACAAATAAAACAACTTAAATTAAGATGAAAATTTTCTCTCCAGAATCCATCTTACATTTTAAACAATCCATTTTTGAGTGCATTGAATATTATTGCCATATCTGGTCTAGTGTTCCTGCTATATATCTTGAAATTCTCAACAAAATACAAAGAATTGTCTATAATGTTATCAGTCCTAACTAAGCATCTTGACATCAGTCATTTCCCAACAACCATTACATGCCTTCTCTCTGGCTTTTCTATAAATATTTTCATGGTAATTGTTCTGATGAGCTCTCTTCCTTGGTACTAATAGTATTTTATTTGGTTTCTTGTAAATAGTTTTGTTTGCATATTGTAAATGCTCATTGGGGTTAGTTTTTGAATGTTTTTTTTTATTCCCTCCCACCACAGACAATGATTTGTATATATGAGGACTAGTTAAGATGTTCATAGAGACAATGAGGTATTATGGTGAATGTAGTAAGAAAGGTAAGTAAGAATGTGTTGTTTTGGTGTTAGGAATATTGTGGTATGTTTGGGTCAGTGTTTGTGGCTAGCTAAGTTTAATGTTAAGACAGAACAAGACTGTCCTTTTCCTTGTTCCCCATTTTTGGCCTTCTGCCACATTTTCTGTATTGAAGTGGAAATATCGCTCTCTTCCTTGGTACCTTGTCTGCATGAATTTATATAGATTGGTAAGTAAGTTTCACTATTTTACTATTGAAATAGCTAGATCTACCCGTGTAGTGTAGTGTTACTGACTCAAGGGAAGTAGTATGCACTCAACTGCCCATGGGTAATAGCCATAGCTATAATCTTTGTGACTTCCTATGTAAATGAGTCACCATAAATTTTATTCTCATATTTTCTTTTCTCATACTTCTCACCTGTGGAACTCTTCTCCAGTTCCTTGCTTCCCTGCCATCTATGATCTTCAAAATTTCAAATGCAACCTCAATCGCCATCTCCTGTCCTTCTAAATCCTGTTTTCTTAATGTCCTTTCTCATTACAGAAATTTTCTTAATCTCTTTCACTCTCAGCAACCCCTGGTGTCTTAGTAGCATTAGTAGTAGCATCATTGACTTACTTACAGTAAATGATTAAAAATAGGATGAAAGAAACACTAGTCAAATATTAATAAATGCTGACAATGTTTTATTTAATAAAAATTCTAAATAATATTACTAATTACTAAATACTACAATTATAAATAAAGCAACTGAAATGAAATAAATACTAGCCAAATATTAATAATGGCTGACAATGGTTCATTTAATAAAACTTCCAGATAATATTCCTGTTGCTGATACTACAAATAAAGCAACCGAAATTAAGATGGAAGTAATGCTAGTTAAGTATTACTAATGACTGACAATCAGCATCATCTAATAAAAATAAAATATGCAAATCAACATAAAAAATTTATCAAGAGGCACATCTGAATAAATTTTCAGCCTGTGAATAACTGTTTATCAGTGTGTTATTTTCACATGCATTCATTGTACTCAAGACTGTCACACCTGTGTGGGCCTGTACAGTCATAACAGATGCTGCATTGCCATCAGCAGCTGCAGCATAACTTTTTAGGTAGAGATCAAAGGTTTCTCAAGAATGATGGATATAACACACACACACACACACACACATCAGTGTATTTATATTTGGTAGGGTGAGAACTTTGGCATTCTTATCTTCCTTAATGGCACAAATTAGAAATAATGACTGAATAATCTGAACACAGTTCGCTAGTGTTTTAACCACTAAGCCACTAACAAACTCTTCACTTTTTAATACAGGCTGTATACATGTACATTTTAGTCAATATTTTTATCTTATCAAACAATTTTAATGTGGACGGATGTTAACTTAAATATATTCTGATATGTAATCAGCATTTGATGAATAAACAAAAAGTGCTATTTTTTATTAATTTTTTACCTCTCTTTTTTATTTGTTGCATCTCATTTTCTCTCGTATTTGTTCTTACTCTTTCATCAAAGTCTTCTTGCTCTCCCTCCTTTCTCTCTCTTTTTTCTCTCACACACACACTCTCTCACTCTCTCTCTCTCTGAGCTTCCACTGGGCTACCTTTCTTTCTCATCCCTGTTCTTACTCTTGCCTCTGGGCCATATCTTTCTGTGTCTCTAACTCCTTCTGAATTTAATTGGGTTACCTCTCTTTCTTTCCCTCTCTCTCCTGTTCTTATTCTTTTATCTGGGCCATCTCTCTCTCTCTCTCTCTCTCTGACCTTCCACTAGGTTACCTCTCTTTCTCATCCCTGTTCTTACTCTTTCTTCTGGGTCATTTCTCTCTCTCCTTTTGATCTTCCCCCAGGTTAACTCATCTTTCTCTCTTGTTCTTACTCTTTTCACCTTTCTTCTCAACTCTGGGTGATCTCTCTCATTCACACATTCTGGGCTGCTTACCTATATATGGTAATTCAAGCGAATTGTAAATATATAAGACAATTTTTGAAAACTTCTACATTGACATGTTTCACCTGTGAACCATTACCGTCAGAAAAAATAAAATTATTTCACAAAAACAAAATCTACATTTGTGAGACAAAATGCTTGATTATTAATTTAATAAATATTAAGTTTTAACTAATTTCAGCATTTTGTGATTTACATATTCCACATTGTTTCAGAACTAATTTTATAGAGAAGGGTATAAACTGAAACAATTTGATTGTATATTGTTGTAATGGAATGTCCCACTCTCCCTATCACCTATTGTGGACTGATTATATCTATATGATATATATAGTGTGCACAGGAAATACCTGCGACTTGTTTCAGGGATTAGTTGGAGATTTGTCTCCAGCTGTGCTAGTCAAAGTCTCTGCCTTTGAGCATAGAGGAACTCAGATGAGGCTATGCCAAAGGGCAAGTTCTCATCCAGGAAAGTAGACAGACCCAAACCTGTTTATGCAGGGTTACAAGGAATTTTTGGTTGAGCTTATGGCCTCGGATTGCCCCACATTAAACTTAGCCTTGTGCCACATACTTTCTTGTAGGGAGGTAGGTAAATATCAACTTGTTTTGGGAATTAGTTGGAAATTTGTCTCCAGCTGTGCTAGTTGAAGACTCTGCCTTTGGGCATAGAAGAACCCAGACAAGGCTATGCCAAAGGGCCAAGTCTCATCTGGGGTGGTAGACAGCTACCAGACCCCATGTATACAGGGACTATGGGGAACTTTTGCCCAAGCATACAGGCTCAGTTTTGCGCCACATTCAAAAAGGCCTTGTGCCACATCTTGCCCCGTGGGGAGGTAAGGTAAATAACCTTACTTTGGGAATTACTAGCATGCTAGCCAATTCCCTGTCTTTCAGTCATATATTCTCTTTTACAATAAACCTCACTTTCTTTCATCTACACTCATGTTGCTGCTCCTTTCACTCGAGTACCACATTTGTCTGTCTGTAACCTTTTAAGGATACAACATATATTAATTCTAAGAGACTCTTAACCAGATTATAGTACTTTTGATTAAAACAGAATTTTCCAGGTTAAAATTTTTATCACAATCGTTTCACTAGTACACAATATCATTGATTGTATTAGTTCATTTTAAGTCCCTTTAAAAAAATTAATTGCAATTAAGTTGAAATCTAATTTCTATAATGTTATAGCGTGAGTAAAAGTTAAGCATTCAGCTGCTTAACACAAATCGTGTTTTGTCAAAGTAGTTTTTGTTCTTTTATTTAATTTAATATTAAAATTTAATTTTTTACGAGACTATTTCAGTTTTATGAGACTATTTCAGTTTAGTTCCTGTTCTACGTATGAGACAAAACACAATTCAAGTTAAGCACTTGAACAACTGATTTTTTTACTTTACTGTTATAGAAATTAGATTTTAATTAATTCCAACTAAGATTTTTTTAATGATCTCTATACTCCACATTGTTTCAATACTGATCGTATATTAATTATAAGAGATTCGTAAATAGATCATAATACTTTTAATTAAAATGGCATTTTCCAGGTTACAGTTTGAGTAAAAGTTATGTATTCAGTTGCTTAACATGAATCATGTTTTGTTGATGTTGTTTTTGTTCTTGTGAAAGTTAATCTTTTTTTTTTCAGATGGTGCAGCATAAGTGGCAAAACATGTCAAATTAAAAAAAGATTTCAAAACTTGTCTTATATATTTATCTTATATATATATATATTTACTATTTCACCATATTCTTATCCAGTTTTCTTTACATACAAGTTCTGATCAAAAAGTATCAGAACTGGTGCTATAAAATTAAAGTGCTATTGAATTACAGCACATATCAATTCAGCTTTTAAGCTCCTTTGAAGTATCCCCCCTTCAGAACCCACACACTTTACCCAGCATTGTTTCCAATGATGGAAGTTTTCCTTTTTAGGACAGTGAACAGCTGTATTGACACATTCTCTTGGATTTTCTTGATGTCTTGAAATAATGTTTCTTTAAAGTGGCATTTGATTTTTAAAGTGAGAAATGTCGACAAGGAAGAAATCTGAGGATTTTAAAGGTTGTTGAATCTGGGGAATGTTGTGTTTAGCTAAAAACAGTTTCACAAGTCATGGTCACTGACAGAACTTCTGTGGTGTGGTAAGACAATCACACTCTACACACTATCCTTCCAAGCACTACTATAAACAACAAAATTTAGCAAGAATTTTATAACTTAGTTTGCATGTGTGATAGAGTTCAAGGTTGATCTGTACCAAGCAGCTTCACTTTGCATATTTCGTTAGATTACCATAAAAACAGTCCTGATACATTTTGATCAGACTTTGTATGTATATATAATGTAATCATTCCACTAACTATTCATAAAATTAGTGTTTATTCAATTAATATTGATAAGTGCATGTGTGGCTTTGTGGGTTTTCTCCAAATGTGGATTCTTTCTCATTCATAGATGTGAGAGACTCTATATCTCCTCCCTCTCAGGTGGAGCACTTATATATCTACCTGTCATACATGTGCATATCCTAAATGCAGCCAGGTCAACCACCGTAAATATCAACAGCAGTAACTGATATGCAATGAAAGTGCAAATTTTGCACCTGGTGGTCAGGTCATCTTTCATGTCAACTGAGTGTTCCACATGGCTTTTCTGACACTACATCTGCATGAAAAGGGAAGAATGAACAGCCAAAAGGTTCCAAATGGCTGGATACTTTCCAAACAAATTGTAGGATCCCCAGATTATCTTCTAATTCTCACATGGTCGACTGCCAATTTCTATTGAGTACAGCCTGCATGTATTCAACCTTTTAGAGTGATGTACTTGATTGAAATAATGTTACGTTAAAGTGGCATTTGATTTTTAAAGTGGGAAAATATCGTAAAGAGAGAGATCTGAGGATTTTCCAGGTTGGTGAACCTGGGGAATGTTGTGTATGGTTAAAAACTGCTGCACTAACCATGGTCACTGACACAACTTCTGTGGTGTGGTAAGACAAAAAAATATAATATATAAAATTTATATATAAAAACCTTCTAGAAAATGAGTCACTTCCACTGGATTCCTAACTAAGTTAGAAGCAGCAGTACTAATGTTTTATCTGAGTTTCAATCATTGAATCATCCCCCAAAAGCCATCTGATCCCTGGAAAACTTTCCACAACCAATGTTCAAGTATCAAACAAATCTTGATGCAATTCTATTGTGACTACAACAGTAACACCAGCTTAATCAATGGCCTATCACTGTTGACTGAGTAATCCTACTGGAGAGTTTCTGTCCATGCATATACACTAAAATTTCTTATAATTGTTTTTATGTTACATCAACGCAGCACAACAGGTTCTTGACAGTTTCAAAATAGCTGAATATTTTCTGAACATACTTCTATATCAATATAAGTAAACTTATATGTTGCTGTGTGAAAGCAACACAGATTGCTTAATTTGTTTTTTTACAGTCTATCAACTTTTTGCGGGTTATCTAAAGCCAGGGAATATTTTTAGATTGTAAGAATTTTGGGAGATAATAATGCTGTTTATGATATAATTAACTTATAGCTGGGGTGAGAATGGGTGGATTTATACCTTTCTCAAGGGTATTTGTGTGCAAGCGTATATAACAAACCCAACCGGAATTGGAACTCGGCTCTCTGATTACCAAATCTGAGCTGTTATCCATTCCACCAACTGTACATTGAAATTTATAGAATTTGGTATTCCAAAGTGGTCACTCCTCTAGGTACTGACCAGGTGTGATGTTGCTTAATTTCAGTGGGACTACAAGAATAACATGAACTAAATCAATATCATATCACCTCTGACTGGGTAAGCCTACTGGAGAGTTTCTGTTCATACATATGTAAATAAAAGTATGATATAATTGGTTTCTAAGTCCCATTAATGCCACACAGCAGGTTCAAGACATTTTCAAAATAATTGGATATTTTTTGAAAGACTCATACCAATGTAAGTAAACATATATCCTTGTGAGAAAGCAATACAGATTGATTGATTAATTTGTTTTTTACGGTCTATCAACCCTTTGCAAGTTATTTAAAGCCAGAAAATATTTTTAGATTGTAAGAATGTTTTGGAGATAATAACATTTTCCCGATACAAGTTCTATGAATTAACCCATAGCTGATGTGAGAAGAGGTAAATTCATACCTTTCCCAAGAATATTTGTGTGTAAATATAACCATCCTAAACTGAATTGGGACTCCGCTCCCCGCTTACCAAATCTGAACTGTTATCCATTACATCACCCACACAACCAAGCTTACTGCATCTGATATTCTCAAGTAGTCAAACAGATATTGACATGGCTCTATGTTGCTTAACTTTGTTGATCTTATGAGAATTGGCATTTCAATGTGATATGGCTGTAAGACATAAAACACCAGAAGAAGTGTAATAGACTCTACCAGCAGAAACTAATGAGCAATTTCAACAGTATGATAAAAGAAAGAGACAAAAAACATTGCTCTTGTTTGATGGAAGTTCTGGGTTCAATCTCTTGAACAAGCACAGCAAGAGTAAATCAGCACTTTGGAAAAAAAAAAAATGACAGAATAGAAATTCAAAGAGAAAGAAGACTATTAAAAAAGTCAGAAAAAAAGCAAACATTAAAAAGCTTTCCTGGATAACATAAGGGATTCTAATCAACATACTGAGAAGTTCAGAAGGGGCAGAGAATAAACCATCCAGAAGAGTTGCAGGAGATTCCAAAGTCGTCTGGAAGTCACGGCTGAAGCCATTGGCAAATTTATTGAATAACTATACTCTTTAGTATTTCAAGATATTTTTGTGTAATTCTGGTGAATATATCTGTTAAAATGAGATATCTGTTATTCGCACTTATGTGTAATTTAGACGACAATTTATCCATCGCACCCTGTATCAAAACCTTCATTCACTTAATAAGCAGATAAACTTTTTGGCCAACCGACTACTATGCATAATTCATAATATTAACTCATTAGAATACTACAGATAATAATACTAAAAAATGGAAAATTACTATTGATACACCTCACTATAATGAAACAGCTTAATATTTCTGAGCACTGCATATAGCGACCTTTTAACCTTAAAATCTCCCCACCCCAAATAGCGGTCCATCTTATACTGCAGGTATAAAATGTGAACCTTAAATCCTGTGGCCTATGGCTGATGCTAGACTCCTGGAGAGCAACAAACTGCACCTTCTTGGTTTCATGTTTTCAACTGACTTGAAGTGGAGTGACTACATCGAATCAACAGCTGCATCTACTGCAAGGAAATTTAGGTTACTGCATCGTGCCAGAAAATTTTTTTTATCAGAGTCCATCTTGTACATTTATAAATCTACCATTTGTCCGTGCATTGAATACTGTTGCTATATCTTGTCTGGTGCTTCTGTTATTCATTTCAAGGTCCTTGACAAAATCCAAAGAAGGATCTGCAATGTAATCGATCCTGACCTGACATCTCAACTTCAGTCACTTTCTCACCGATGTGCCATGGCTTCCTTTTGTCTTTTCTAGAAATACTTTCATGGCAACTGCTATGACAAGCTTTGTCCCCTAGGGCCCCCAACTACATAAATTTAAGCGTGCCACTAGATTGGCATCTAGGTCCTACCCATTTGCTACTGAAATAGTTAAATGCAACTGCCACTTTTCCTTAAACAGTTTTTTTTTCTCACACTTCCCACCTGTGGAACTCCCTCCTGTGTAATTGCTTCCCTCATAAATACAATCAAAAATTTAAATGCAATATCAATCATCATCTATTTTCTTCAATCCCGTACATATTTTGTCCTTTCCTCAATCCTCCCTACACTTGGTCTTTTCTCTCATTTTCTTTCTCTGTAACCCTCTGCATACTAATGGCTTTCCCACCTTGCTTGAGGTGAAATGATAAAAAAGTTGTCAGCATAGGAAATTAAGCTAACCTTTGCCTCACTTACTTTTTACAATGATGTTGAACAAAAACACAACTGGATGTGTATCTCAACAAGCAAAATTTAAAGATTACATTCGAGAACAGTGGAATGAGTGGATGTTTAGCAGGTAAAAGTAATTCAGGCTACCATAATAGCCTACTGAAAACACAGCATCCACTCATATGGTACTGTAGATTGTGGTAGTTAATTGACAATATCTCCCTACCATTTTTTCATTAGAATTTGTGTGAAAAAGAAAGTATATGCTTACTGAATTTATTTAATAAATTCAATACTGTACATTTTAAAATACGATTTGCAGGGGGGGGGTCATCTTGTAGTCCGAAACCTTTACATTTTGTTCAATCATTTCATACAAAGTAAGGTGATAATGTCACTAGGACACAGTGGTTTACAGACAGTGAAAGAGAATGAGAAGACTTTATTGAAGAGAAGCAAAGAAAAGACAATAAAGGAACAGGTTTCAGAAAAAACAGAAATTGTGATTGACATTGCATTTATATTTTTGAAGATTCTAGGTGGCAGGCAAGAAATTAGAATGGAGTTCCACAGGTGAGCAGTGTGGGAAATAAAACTGTTTGAACAAAAGTGATGGTTACATTTAGCTAGTTCAAGAGTAAAACAATGATTTCTTAGTGGCTTTATTGCCTTGCTTAGAGTGAAATGATTTTTTAAAAAATCTAAAGCCTAAACTTTGCACTATAGAGTTAGTCCATTTAAAACAAAACAAAAAAACTTCTTGAAAGCCTGATCTGTCTGCCAAACTTCAATATATAATTGAACATTTAGTACTTCAACCAATAGCTAAAAATAACCAACATCTTTTAAGGTGAGAGTGAGAGTAAGCAAAATGTCCGCCAGGCTTACATCTTCTTCCTTTCACTTCTTTGTCTCTTTTCTTTCTTTTTTCCTACCTGATGTGTCACTCCAATACTCCAAAGTACATACCCCTAATTAGCATTCTGGGTTCATTACCAGCCCCAGCGGTCAGAAGCTTGGCATGGATTGATTACAGATATTCAAGTCATTGTTTTGGACAGTCTATGGCAGCTTGTAATGTTTAGGTAACGAGTCATCTGAAATAGCTTTTAGAATTTCATGTAATGTAGTCTGGGCTTTTCAATTTGTTTGGTATTTTGAATTGACTTTAAAAAGTGCAGACATAGACTCAGTGTGAACAGTGCAGTCAGTGACTGGAAAGTACTAAAAAAGAACAAGATATCCCGAGACATGGACAGCAGAATGATAAAGAGCTACCCCTTTAGATTAAATAGAGGGTTCCGTTCAAAATTTATAGTGACAGTTCTAATGATGAAAAGAAAATAGAGACAAAACATAAGAAAGGAAAAAATGTAAAAGAAAATAATAATGATAATCCAGTCTGAATGTCTGGAATAACTATTTGCAGTTAGACTAATATCTTCATCTTTGTTGTTGCTGTCAAAGTGTTTCGACTGTTGTTCCATCCGGCCTTCCTCAGGTATCTGTTGATCCAAGTAACTCTCAGGGATTATTGAACTGAACCCTTAATTTAACTGTTGTGTAGAAATACCAACTAGCTTTCTCTATAATTATTATGAAAACATATGAGTAGAACATCTGCTCATGGAACAGAGGCAAAAAGTGGGTCGCAAAGGTGTAGCGCTTTCAGTTGTACGCTTGTCACACTGAACTACTGTATTCTCAATCAGTATTGTCATGTGATTAAACCCTTTTTCATTCAACTCTTTTTTTTCCAGTGTTTTTCTTTATAGTCATACTAACCAGCAACTGCATTATAACATTAACCTATGTGGGTGAGTTTTTACCCGTTCAGTAGCGCATGTCTAAGAATATTTCATCTTATTTTTTAATGCCGTTTACTTACTGTTTGCCCTGTTTTCACTGAGTCTAGATCTGTACTACCCTGCCCAGCGATTGAACCCTTAATTACTGTTCTGCCAAATGTTTTAAGGCTGTGGGCTATTGTCCGAAGAGTACAAGTGCAGATTCAGTACAAACATACTAGCTAAGAGTAGCACAAGACTTAGTGGAAACAGTATGAGCAAAAACTGAGCAGTACTAAAAAACAAGACGAGATATCCCTAAACATGGACAGTGAAGCAAGAACAATCTATCACTATAGATTTAATAAAGTGTTCAGAGATTAAATAGAAGGTCCTGCTTGAAATTTTCTGAAAGCTACCCTAACTGACAGATACCAAAAGGAGCCTGGTGGAGGGACACAATAGATGAGACGTTGTAATAACAGAAATAAAAATGAAAATATTAATCCCCCTGTAAATGTTAATAATCCTCTTCCTCGAATTGTCCTCAAAAGAACAGTAGAAACAAGACTAGGAATATCTGAGAAGTGCTAAAAAGAACAAGAGATCCTTAGACAGGGTCAGCAGAATGAGAAAAATGTATTCCTCTATGGTAAATAGACTTTATGAAGCAAGCCACGAATTAGAGATGCCAAAATTAATTAAGTGCATAATTTCAAATATCTGAAAATTGCTTTAATTAAAGATGAAATGGTGATGCCAAAATCTAAAGGTGCAGTGGTATAGCAACAGACGTCTTCGAAGAACTCAGCAAAGTATTAAGAATCAGAATGTAAATGTCGTTAGAAACAATGAAAAGTGTGTTGAACCACTATGCAATATTACTTCCCTTATATAAGAGGGAAAGCAGGACAATTTCTTTGCATATGAAAGGCGACTTGTGATTTTACAGAAGGATGCTGAGAATACTGACCTGGTGCCTCTGCTATATATTTAGAGATTCTTGATAAAATCCAAAGACAAATCTGCAATGTTATTGTTCCTAACTTGGCATCTTGGCTTCAGTCCCTTTCTTACCACCATAACATTATGTGTGGCTTTTCTATAAACACTTTCATGGTAAATGTACTGATTAACTTTCCTCTATGGTACCCATCATTGTGAATATTCATTGGGGTTTCATTTTTAAATGTCATTATTTTTAACCCCCCCTCCACCGCCACAGACAAATTGCACATATGGGAACTAGTTAGGACTTCATAGAGACTTAAGGTATTATGGTGATTGTAGTAATAATGGTAAGTAAGAATGCGTTGTTTTGGTGTAGGAAATACTGTGTTATGTTGGGGGTCAGTAATTGTAGCTAGCTAGGTTTAATTATAAGACAGAAGACGACCAGCCTTCCCCTCCCATTTCCCCTTTAGGCTTTATGCCACATTTGTGTATCGTTACAAAACAAATATTACTTTCCTCTATGGTACCTAGACTTTATGAATTTATGTACAGTGCTAGATTGGCAGCTAGGTCTCATAATTTTACAGGTGAAATGGCTAGGTGTTGCTGTAAGTTCTATGCTAATAGTTTCTTCTATCGCACTTCTCGCTTGTGGAACGCTCTTCTGGCTTCTTGCTACCTAGTCAACTTTGATCTTCCAAAACTTTAAATACAGTGTCAATCGTTATATCCTATCTTCTTAATTCTTGTTCTTTTATTGTTCTCAGAGAGATACAGTAGATTGAGAAATCGGACAGCCGAGTTCAAATTCCAGTTGAGTTCCTTGCATTCACTTATGTGCTAATATACTTAGAATAGAATCCAACTCTTCTCCCTAGTAATTAGTAGGACAAACTGGGTTCTTTAGCCTTGGGTGGCAGCTGGTCTAGGAGAAGGAAAACTCTGAATTCAAAACTGTACATAACCCTGGCAAGGCACATACTATGCAACTAAGGAAAGAGTCATTCGCACTGATTTGATCATAATTACAGTTGACTCCTTTTTTATTGTCCTCTCTCCTTCAGAGTATATTTTTCTTATATTACCTAACATTCAGTAACCTCTTGTGTCTTAGTGGATTTATTACCTTGCTTGGGGGGAAATGATTAAAGGTTATCTGAATCACTAAATCTTACTTATTATAAAACGCAGATTGTATGTGTGTGTCTCTTCGTTTATATATTGGATTGGATTTCCTACATTTTTCAACCGATTTCAACAAAACTTCACAGGACTACATAAAATTATCTTGCGGTGGTTCTGACAGTGCCAAAAATTGGAAAAACACAATTGTTTTTGCACAAAATCAATTTGAAAACACGATTAAGAGGCATCACGAGAATGAAAGGGGGACAACTTATATCGAGTTATACTTATTTTAAAACCCAGGCTGTTTGTGTGTGTGTGTTCATTTATATATGGGATCGGATTTCTTACATTTTTCAACCGATTTCAACAAAACTTCACTTTTTTTTTGGTAGGTAGTGTTTCTTATTGTCTTGCACACTTTTTCTTTATTTTTACATTCAGAATGCTTTAAAAATTCCATTTACAAGACAATTGTTTATAAAATTATTCTATTCAATCGGGAGACTCATAACGATTGAAAACAATGTTTTTGTTTGAGTTTGGGTTTGACCAATTTGTAAAAAAAAAAAAAACTAATTAAGACATGTGTGTCAGTCAACCTTAAACAATAATCTTTGTCAATTTTATTTTTCAGTCTTTATGATGGTCGATACTTGATCTATCTCTTACTGTTACATCCCTGGGCAATGCCGGGCTCTACTGCTAGTACCTGATGAATGCCAGAGATCAGAATGACTAAAATGTCTGATAATAACGACAAAGATGTAAATAAGAAATGTTTTTTAAAAAATAATCATAATTTAATGTAAAAATAATTATTTCATTATGTATGGATGGATTCTGCCATTGAGAACGATGGATAAGTGTTCAGTAAATTTTATTTCTTTTTACTGAGCAATCTGCACATGTGAATTGTTTGAATTGGTCAATTCCCTGTGCCCTGCTCTGCACACTCTCTCTATAATAGCACCATGTCCTGTGCTGGTGCATTGTGTGCTACATGTCAGAGGATGCTACATTCACATGCATTTTGAATAGTAGTTTTCCATCTCCTAGCCACATGTTGTCTGTTGGCTCCTATAAGAAGCTCATCTGCCCTTTGCCAGCCTTCTCCAGGATTATTTGAATTCAGAGTTTTCTGGATGCTAGCCAAGTCTGTAAGGCTCAGTCTGTCCTTCTGTTTAACCCATAGCTGGAGGGAGAACAGGTGGATTCATATCTTTCCCAAGGGTATTTGCACATAAGTGAATGTAACAAACTCGACTTTCTAATTTTTCAGTCCAAGCCCTCATCCATTATGCCACCTGCACATCCAAGCTTACAGCACTTGGTATTCCAAAGTAGCTACCCAACTACGTACTGACCAGGCTCTTCATTGCTTAACTTCTTTGATCAGAAGAGAACTGGTGTATATAATATATATATATATATATATATATATATATATATATATATATATATATATATATATATATATATATATATATATATATATATATATATATATATATATATATATATATATATATATATATATATTATCCTCACTGATAGCATGACTCAGAGTTTCATGCACAACGTAATCTTCAGGTGCTGAGTACAGACTGACTGATATGTAATTAAAATTTTAATAGAATATCTGGTTATCACAATGATGGTGCATATTATGCTGGGAATTCATTTTTTTTAATTTTAAAATATATATTTGCCATTTAAAATAAACGAGATTTGTTCATATATGTATAAAAAATTATTTTAGAGTTGTGAATATTAATTTTTATTATTTTTTTATATCAAGCCTAAAGGAAGTTTTCCAAAAAATCTGGATCAATGCATCAAAGAAGATATTTATTTTTATGCCGACATGTAACCATCAATTAATTTCTTTTGCTTAATATGCTAAGTATACTTCGGTGTTTTAAGACAACTAATTTTTCAGTAAGGCATAAGTTACTGCTATTTCATTTCCCGCTGTAAGATTTGGCTCTTGCTATAATATCCCAGGTGATAAACAGTGTATTAGCAGCATTATTTAACTGCCACCAACATTTAGAGAGAGCAGTGATGTTTTTGTATTTTATATTTCCTAAAGTCATTCGGTGATGGCAGAAATGAAATTTCCAAGCATTTTCAGTGTAACCAAAATAGAATTTGACATCGTCACCGGAATGTATGTTAGCTTGGTATACAATATTATCAGTCATACAGTGACCATTTAAAGGACAGATCATATTTTTTTGAAAGTTGCATTTATTTAAAAAAATTTAATGTCTTTGTTGGAAATAGATTTATTTAATATAATGTTGTTATTTTGTTAAATATATATATATATATATATATATATATTAAAGCCTATGACCATATCATGAAGCACCAATTCTCGATTCTAGTTTGTGTATCATTATAATATTACTGCCACATACTCAAATATACAAGTGCACACCAAATATGCTTAAACTTTAAAAGTAACAGTTAAACAAAAACAAAATTAACATCTAGGAAAAAATTTAGAAAGTGTAAAAAATACGAGCATCTTTATTTCTAAAATTAAAACTATAACTTTCTGCAAAATAACTTTGCTTGCTTTTTCAATACAGGCTTTTACAACAGAAGTACTGCCCTCATAAAAGTATCGCACTATACGGATCACCCTCTCACTCCCTCTGGCTATGCTACTGCCATCAGTGCTCGTATTCCAATTCCAGATCACAGATTATGTTTTTTTTTTGTTTTGTTTCTTAATTGATTTCACCCCAAGTAAGGCAGTAAAGCCACTAAGACACAAGAGGTTAATGGGTGTGGAAGAATTATGAACAGAAACATTATTAATGAGCTGGAAGAGAAATCAGGAGGACAGTACATAAGGATTGACATTACATTTAAATTTTTGTTGATATAAGTTGGCTGGAAAGCATGGAGTCAGTAAGGAGTTCCACAAGCATGAAGTGTGAGAAAAGAAACTCTTAGCATAGAATTTATGGTTACATCCAGCCAAATCAATTGCAGATTGATGTTTTGGAAAGGTTTATCTATGTTCTAAGATTCTATTATTCTAATATTCTATTATTTTAATATTCTGTTATCCTATTATTTTAATATTCTATTATTCTATTAATTTAATATTTTGTTATTCTATTAATTTAATATTCTATTATTCTAATATTCTAATATTTTATTCTAATATTATATATATATATATTTTTAGCTGTCATTTTACTTATTGAAATTTTAAAAAATTTATTTGAAACATTTTAGTTTACGTGTAACACAAATAAAATCTAAACAATATTCGCTTTCTGAAATGAATGTCAAAAAATATTGAACTCTTCCACAATATTCTAATCTTCTGGGATGTATCCGTATGTATAAAGACAGATAATGCCAAAGTCTTTTAGAAAACTAAAGTATAGCTAAGAGCATTATTAAATGATTCAGTCAAGTCAAAAAAGGATCATCAAAGAACCGACTGCTAACTCAAATAATGAAAAGTGTTAAGATTAACATACCTTTCAGATAAATACCTCAGATGGTGATCAAAAGAAATTGTGCCTTGTTTCTTTACCTGTTGTCATGTGAAAAGTACTAATTTTCTTTTCACAGTGACTAACTTATATACAGTGTTTGGTTTAAAAAGGATGACAATTGATGGAAACAAATTTGACTTTCATGTGATTAGAGTTTGAGCAACCCTACATTTCGTTAAACCATGTTTATTCAACTATATACGAGGTCGGTCTGAAAAGTAACAGCACTTATCTGTTCTCCAATGTGAGATGCATTGTCTAAAGTGAGGTCTTGCCATGGAATCAGACGATCAATCGGCAAGAGATCCTGCGTCATTTCATTTGCTCAGTGCACGAGAAGAGAAGAGGGTTTTGGCAGGACAAATCATCACTGCTTCCCCAACGACAATGCACCTGTTCAAAATGCCCTGAGCAGAGCATCTGTCAATTCCTAACTGAGAAGAACATTGCCATACTGGAACAACCACCCTGATCATGCTAAGTGTGACTTTTTTCTTTTTCCCAAGCTCAAGAGGACCCATTTTGAAAGCATGGAGGACATCAAGAGAGCTGTAACAACAAAGCTGAGGGACACTCAAGAGAAATCATTCTAGTAGTGCATAGAAGTATGGCAGAAAAGGATGGAAAAAGTGTATTAGACTCGATGGAGGGCCGATAAGGTTCACTCAAGTGTTGTTTTCCAAAGTTCGATGTTGTGAACTAAACGTGAATCTGTAAATAACCCAGACCTGAGCAGTGGAGAATATTTCAGGTGCATTGGAGAAATAACTGTGTCCAGAACTACTCGATGTCATCTTCTGAAAAAGGTTGGTGAAATCATTGAGACTGGTGACAATGCTTCCATTGACAAAAAGACACATACAAAAGTGTCTCATGCTACCATTGATGGTCCTGATGGTTGGAGCAAAAGTTGAGTTGTAAATAGATGACATCATTATCAACGCTTGAGATGCCAACAAAGAGGAGGAGATATCATGATTCCGGGATGGTATCATTGGAGATATCATGGTTGGGAGATGCCAACAAGGAAGAAGAGGTATCATGATTCGGGATGCTATCATTGGAGATATCCTGGTTGGTTCAATGTGCCTGATGGTATTAAAATGACTGCAGATGCTTATATAGCCAACCTGAGAGAACACCTTGAACTTTGGTTAAAAAAGCAAAGGATCACATTCAGGAAAACCATCATATTTATGCAAGGTAATGTTCCTTCACTTGCAGTACATAAAACTATACAGTACCTACAACATTTAGGTTTATGTGGGCCTTGGAAAATGAACTGGCTAGCCAATTCTCCAAACTTAAACTCGATCAAAAAATTCTGGGGCATTCTGAAGTGACAGGTTTACCAGAATAGATACCAATTTAGAAGCAAGGGGAACATGTGGCAGACAATAGTGAATGTATCACATGGAATTACATCAGAGGAGATCCACAAATTGACATGCTCCATGGACCAGCACCTTATCCATGTCATTTCAAGAAGAGGATCACAAGAAGAGGATCACATATCCCTTATCAACAAGCTCCAGTATTATCTTTGAACTCTGTGTACTTCTTGATTTCTATTTAATTCATGTCGATTACTGTGTGTATCCATACCAATCTGTATATGAAGCAATTAAAGCCTTATTTTCTTGTTTACATGAGTTTTAATTACACCTCGCTAATAATTTGGAACAGTTATAATTTAAGTAAATTAGATAAATGACTTTAGTTTCTGTGTATTTTTTCAGAATTTTACACTTTTAAGAAGGTACACACATATAGCTGTTACCATAATTATGTGAAAATTTTGTTAAATTCCGACATGTAGTTGTTGGACAAAATGAAAAATTGTCATGTCATTAATAATTTGAAGCACAATGTGGAGATTAAAATGAAAGGTGGTCTATGTGTGCCCCTTATAATATGTAGATTAAATACACCAGTTTAGGAAATTTGAAGGATAAAAAGCCAACAAAATGATATCAATATTTTCAATAAAATAGATATTTATTACATATTAACCTTTAGACCGAAACAAAATTTAAATTACAACATCCACAAGGTTTTCCATATCTTAAAAGATTTTATATATATATATATATATATATATATATATTTAAAAGAAAAACAGACCACTTTAAGGTACCATTACAATAATTTATTTCACCAGAGTCCTTTTAAAAGGATGCCAGATCATCAGATAGTACTTCCAACAACGAAATGAAACGAAAAATAAGAATGAATGATCCGGCGTCCTTTCAAAAGGACTCTGGTGAAATAAATTAATAATGGTACCTTAAAGTGGTATATATATATATATATATATATATATATATATATATATATATATATATATATATATATATATATAATAAAAGACTTAAACACTAATATTCCATGGTTATAATTTATTACCATGGAATATTAGTGCTTAAGTCTTTTATTATAGTCATACTCTGTCCTGGACATTGAGTTCTACCTGGATTCTATCCTCTTGGAAATTTGATATATTTATATGTATATGTATGCATATATAATTATATATTTTATATATATATATATATATATATATATATATGTATATATGTATATATGTATATTAACCACTAATATTATCTATCTATCTATCTATCTATATATATATATATATATATATGTGTGTGTGTGTGTGTGTGTGTGTGTGTGTGTGTGTGTGTGTGTGTGTGTGTGTGTATTTTTTATTCTACAACTCTTGTTTTTTGGGGACACCAAATTAGGTGACCAACACAACCTGTGGTGTCTAAAGTTTCTTTTTATCCACCAAGCTGGATCTAAAATCCGAAATCTCATATAGTCAACATATCCACACAGAAGGTGAATGCTCTAATCAAAATCAGCAAAGTTGGTACAGAGATGCCTGGTGCAAGATGATAATTTGTGGCCAGCCAAAAAAAACAAAAAACACTAGTTATAAAATGAAGTTGTGATTCTGCTATGTCTCATGACATAGAATACTGTTAATTATGTCTATTTTTGCCCCTTGTTTTGAGTAAAATTACTTATTTAAATGTCTCTCCCCCAACAACTTCTCTCCCTCTCTCATATATATATATATATATATATATATATATATATATATATATATATAATTTTTATTGAATTCAACTTACAAGATCATTCTTCACATCTAAATCAAAATTTTGGATAAGCAGAACAAAAATGTGTACTTGTGTTCAAAACCTGGAAAATTGCAATAAAAAATGAAACAAACCTAGTAGGTTGAATTTAATAAAACCATATTTAAGTGAAATCTTACTAACTGTTGGTGTTATACACATATATTGCACACCAAAATGGTTCCTCAGTGATGTCTATTTTGGGGTCATAGAATGTTTCATCCCTCCTCGACATCAGAATTTCACTTCCAGCTGAGATTGATCATTTCTCGACTAGTATCCTGGCATAACTTCTGCATTATTGCAAGAATTGTAGACAATATTTGTCTATGCAAATGAGATCTTTTTATTCAATCCTGACCAAATTCTGACCAATCAGTATTTACTTTTCTTCTGACTATTGGAGTTTTGGGCCAATCAGAGGGGTGCATTACATTATAGTTACATCAATTAGTTTGTAACTTAATGATGAAAAATACTACTTACTTATTTCATGCAATAATTATTTATTTTTAAAAGTAATATTCTTTCTTGTCAATGCACTTAATATAATGCATCTAAATTAAATAACATTTATCAAATACTAGCAGTAGAGCCCAGCGTTGCCTGGGGATGTAACAGTAAGAGATAGATCAAGTATCCACCATCATAAAGACTGAAAAATAAAATTGACAAAGATTATTGTTTAAGGTTGACTGACACACATGTCTTAATTAGTTTTTTTTTTTTTTACAAATTGGTCAAACCCAAACTCAAACAAACATTGTTTTCAATCGTTATGAGTCTATTGATTGAATAGAATTTTATTATAAACAATTGTCTTGTAAATGGAATTTTTAAAGCATTCTGAATGTAAAAATAAAGAAAAAAGTGTGCAAGACAATAAGAAATACTACCTGCAAAAAAAAGTGAAGTTTTGTTGAAATCGGTTGAAAAATGTAAGAAATCCGATCCCATATATCAATGAACACACACATACACACAAACAACCTGGGTTTTAAAATAAGTATAACTCAATATGAGTTGTCCCCCTTTCATTCTCGTGATGCCTCTTAATCGTGTTTTCAAATTGATTTTGTGCAAAAACAATTGTGTTTTTCCAATTTTTGGCGCTGTTATAACCACTGCAAGGTAATTTTACGTAGTCCTGTGAAGTTTTGTTGAAATCGGTTGAAAAATGTAGGAAATCCAATCCAATATATAAACGTACAGACACACACACACACACAGACACACACACACACACACACACACACACACACACACACACACACACACACAATCTGCGTTTTATAATAAGTAAGATTTTAAGGAGCAAACATCAAAATGCTAATTTTTGGATATGGGTCAGGAAGAGGGCTTTTCAACAACAGCTCATATTTTTTTTAAAATTGTAACAGGATTCCTGTTACTCCAAAGAGGGTTGGTTTTAAATATTCATATTTTCCAGTGCAGTCCAGCTCATGCGAACCCTTTATACAAGAAATGTTGTAGTGATATATAAATGAGTGCCTAATAAGAATAGCTAAGTCATAATGACTATATAAGTGCCCAAGAAATAAAGAGAGAAGCAGAATATGATATGAGAAATTGACAACTACTGCTGGACTGGAAAAATATGAAGGAAATTACGTGGAAGGTTACTAAATGAGGATGTTGTAAGGGTATACAGGGAGGGAGTAAGAATATTTATCTCTCTCATTCTGTTCATATCTATCGCATTCTGTTCATATCTATCTATTTATCCTGTTCATATCTATCTATCTATCTATCCTGTTCATATCTATCTATCCTGTTCATATCTATCTATCTATCTATCTATCTATCTATCTATCTATCTATCTATCTATCCTGTTCATATCCTATCAACCTATCTGAATCTGTTCATCTATATCTATCTCAATCTGTTTATATCTATCGACATCAATCTGTTTATCTATCTATCTATCTATCTATCTATCTATCTATCTATCTATCTATCTCAATCTGTTCATCTGTATCTCTTAATCTGTTCATATATCTATCTACCTCAATCTGTTCATCTATCTCAATCTTTTCATCTATCTATTTCTATCTATCTAACTATCTATCTCAATCTGTTCATCTTTCTCAATCTATCTATCTATCTATCTATCTATATCTATCTATCTATCTCAATCTGTTCATCTATCTATCTATCTCAATCTGTTCATCTTTCTCAATCTATCTATCTATCTATCTATCTCAATCTGTTCATCTATCTATCTATCTCAATCTGTTCATCTAGCTATCTATCTATCTATCTATCTATCTATCTATCTATCTATCAAGGTATGGCAATCTGTTTGTATCCATTTCAGTCTATTCCTATTTGTCTATAGCTGTTTGTTTTTTAATTGTTCACCCAATACAAGGCCAAAGTGCCATTCAAGGTATAGTCCTACTAACTGGGGATGTTGTAAGGGTGTATAGGGAGGGGCATGAATTTGCATATTATATCTATCTATGTACCTATCTATCTCAGTCTGATTCTATCTATCTATCTATCTATCTATCTATCTATCTATCTATCTATCTATCTATCTATCTATCTAAGTCTGATTCTATTTATTTATCTATCTATCTATGCCAATCGGTTCATATTCATCTCAACCTATCCATATCTATCTGTTGTGTAGAAAGAAGACTGACCCATGCTATACTAAATTCTTTCAGATGGACTCTTTCTTTGCCTATGAACATAGTTGCAAGCGGAAAACAAGTAGACCAGATTTTTGGTTTTATTTTTTGGCAAACAGCACAGAGGATACAAATTCTTTTTAGAGGTAAGACTTTGTATTTTCCTTCATTGTTAATCTTTAGTGCCAAATTGACAAGACTCATTACTAAATTCACAACGAAAAGAAAAAACTACCTTAAAAAAGAGCAAAAAGAAATTTTATTCTTAAGGTCAAATTCATTCTTCTAAAATCCCAAATATCCATGCCTTATGAACAAAACTAAACATAAACACCTCAGGTGGAAATTTTTGTCAACTGATGACATTTATAGGCATGTATGTGTTTCAGAGAGATCTGATTAAATCAAAACAAAAATAAAATAAAAATGTACTCTTATCCCAAGAGCTCAGTCTTATATTTGTAAAATCCTCAAGAGCCAAGTAAGTATATATTTCCCACATACCAATTTTTTTCCAAACTCTACAAAGTTTAAACACTTTTAGAACAGACTCTGGTAAATAAGAACATGTTTTAAATAGATAATTATATAGAAAACAGAGTACATGTCACTTAAAGAAATTTAAAGATTGGAGAAAGAGAGAAACGAATAAAGAGGGGGAAGATAAATGTGGAGAGAAAGAAAAGAGTAGAAATGGGAAAGAGAAGTGAAGAGAGAAAGAAAAGGAAAGAGAAATAGAGGATGGGAAAAAGGAACAGCAAAAGAGAGAGAGAATAGAATGGAAAACAGTGAGAGAAAGAAGAAGGATAAGAATAGTAAGTAAGAGAAAAGGAGTATGAAAAAGAGAAGGACTAAGAGTAAAGAGAAGAAAAAAAGAGGGAGAGAAAGAAAGAGAAAAAGAAAGAGTCAGGTAGAAAACTGAGAAGGAGAGTACAAAAGTGAAAAGGAGAAGGAGAAGGAGAAAAAAGAAAAGGGAGAGAGGGAATGGAGCAGAAAAAGAGAGCCAGGAAAAAGGAGAGAATGTGAAAGAAATAGAAAAATATGGAGAGTAGAAGAGAAAAATGGAGAACAAAAGAAGAAAGAGAAAAAGGAAAGAGAAAGGAAGAGAAAAAAAGAAAAAGTGAAATAAAAAGGAGAATGAGAGCCTGAAAGAGAAAAGGGAGAGAGAATGAAAGAGAAAAAGAGAGAAAGTATGAAAAAGAGTTGGAGGGGGACAGAGAAAAGGAGAGCAGGAGTAGGAAAGAGAAAAGGAGAGCAGGAATGTGAAAGAGAAAAGGAGAGCAGAAGTAGGAAAGAGAAAAGGAGAGCAGGAATGGGAAAGAGAAAAGGAGAGCAGGAGTAGGAAAGAGAAAAGGAGAGCAGGAGTAGGAAAGAGAAAAGGAGAGCAGGAATGGGAAAGAGAAAAGGAGAGCAGGAGTAGGAAAAGAAAAAGGAGAGCAGGAATGGGAAAGAGAAAAAGGAGAGCAGAAGTAGAAAGAGAAAAAGGAGAGCAGGAATAGGGAAAGAGAAAAGGAGAGCAGGAGTAGGAAAGAGAAAAGGAGAGCAGGAATGGGAAAGAGAAAAGGAGAGCAGAAGTAGGAAAGAGAAAAGGAGAGCAGGAATAGGAAAGAGAAACGAAGAGCAGGAATAGGAAAGACAAAAGGAGAGCAGGAGTAGGAAAGAGAAAAGGAGAGCAGGAATGGGAAAGAGAAAAGGAGAGCAGAAGTAGGAAAGAGAAAAGGAGAGCAGGAGTAGGAAAGAGAAAAGGAGAGCAGGAGTGGGAAAGAGATGAAAGAAGAGAAAAAAAGAAAGATTGAAAGTGAATAGAAGAGAGAAACGAAGAGGAAAAGCAAATGGGTAAAAATGTTCAAAAAAAAGGATGGGATCATTAATCAACAGCAAAACTTCATGTCAATGGAATCCAAATTTGTGACCTTAAAATATGCCACAACCCGCTAATCCTCACTGTCAATATGTCTGTTCATTTCAGGCATGTGGTAAGTTCTTTTTGCAGTCTCTGGTCACTAATTTACAAGGGTGTTAAAAAAAACTAAAAACATGAAACAACGGGGTATAATAACTTACTTGGCTCCAGATTAAATCCAATTTTAAATTCCACACAAAATTGCTAAGTACATTTAAGTACTTAAACATTGGTATGCAGCAGTTTTTTTGTTTTTTTTTTGTTGTTTTCAGAGACTGAAAGAGCTAAGTAAATATTTCAATGCACAAAATCTATTCATTTTGGGATGATCAAAAAGATCAATAATACTTATTAACTACAAGAAAATAACAAATGTTCAAATTATATTTATACCATATAAAAGAAACTTGAAAAGAATTCACTATGCAAGACTAACTCTTGTTAAGGACTTACATTATTGTAAATAGAAGAAAATTAAATCTGTGACAATTACAAAGAAAATAAACTGCAGAAATAAAGGACTTCACTTTCAATGATAATCAACACTAAAAATAAGGGATTTCGATTTCCATGGTTTTGTTAGTCATGAGAAATATGTGATTTATTTTCCATGGTTAGAAACCTAAGAAATAAAAGATTTTAATTTTCACTCAGTTATCAACACTAGAAACAAGGGATTTTAATTTTCATGGTTACCAACACTAGAAATAAAAGATTTTACTATTTAAGGTTACCAACACTAGCAGTAAGAAATTTTAATTCTCAGGGTTACCAACACTAGAAATAAGGGATTTTGTTTTCCATGGTTACCACTCCCCAAAATAAGTGATTTTATTTTTCATTCTTACCAATGCCAGAAATAAAAGATTTAATTTTTCATGTTTATCAGTGCTAGAAATAAGGGATTTCATTTTACATGGTTATCAGTGCTAGAAATAAGGGATTTTATTTTCCATGGTTACCAATGCCAGAAACAAGAGATTTCATTTTCATGTTTAACATTTTCTGGCATTGGTAACCATGGAAAGTAAAATTCCTTATTTCTAGCATTGATAACCATGAAAAATAAAATCTCAATGCTAGAAACAAGGGATTTCATTTTTCATGGTTACCAATCCCAAAAATAAGTGATTTTATTTTTTATGCTTACCAATGCCAGAAATAAGGGATTTCATTTTACATGGTTATCAATGCTAGAAATAATATAACCAGATATTTCCCAAATTACTTAAGATCATCTGTCTTGAAAATAAGGAATTTTATTATATATCAATTTTTTCTTTCTTTGTGGATGCCATTTTTCACCTTGAGGTGCCATGTCCCTTAAGGATGTAGGCGATCATGGCTCTTCCTAACTTCCTATCCTTTGTAGTTCTTAAACACTACTTGTCTTTTTACTATCCCTACCAGTCACTGTTCTGCCATCCCTTTTCTCAAGCTCATCAGAAGGTTACTCACTCTTTCGCTCCACTTTCAATATGCCTTATGAGTCTCAGCTTTTCTAACAAAGACGTGATTCTGCTGAGAATATGAGGAAGTTTCAAGGAAAATGAAAAGGATAATTATATTTTTAATCAGAACATTTCGGCAACACTTTATAATACATGACAAAAGACTTTCTTATTAAAGTGGGCTTTGATATCTCTGCGATTAAATTTTTTTTTCCTATACATACACATCATAGGTGCAGTTCAGTTAATCATGTGTTTACACATCAGGTGGCAATCAATGACATTGTGTGAAGTGCAGACCTGAAGCCAATGGCTTGGTGGCCATCTTTCAGATTTACCTATTGAAATATATGGCTTTGATAATCTGGTGAGACACTGAATGCAGAGGTGGGGTGAGTGACATACTACGGATAAAGTTTTTCATAACTTATTGGATTTTCTGGGGGATACATTGAGTAATTCCTCTGTATGGTATCTCTCAGAGAAATGAATGTTTCCTGGCAGTGCCGATCTCCTCACCAAGTAACATGCAGCAGGTTGTACTGGATTACATGGTACCAGAAGCAATGAATAACCTGTTACAGGAGATTGTCTTTATCAAGTGCAAAGGCACCAACTGCCTTACTATTTACCCATAACTGCAGGGAGAATTGGATTCATGACTTTCTCAAAAGCAATAGCATAAAGTGAATGAAAATAGTCACAGCCAATTCTTTAGGAAAATCAGTTGCTGCTTGTTCATCAGCTGATGCACTTTCACCTTGCTTCTTAATAGAGTGATAACTTCTTTAAATCTCATAAATCAGGCTTGATTCACTTTAAACTCTATATTTTTCTCATCTGAGTATTTTTAGTTCAGGTCCTCAAAGACAATGCTTTCACTTGAATTATTTCTTGACTAATAACAGCACGCTGATGATTCAACCAAAGAGAAAGAAGTTGTTCAATCTCTTCAAAGATGTTTCCTCTTTTCTTATTGATAACAGTATTCATCATCCCTGGAGCCTCAGATTTAATATGTACCAAAATCTTATCCTAATTGTGAACAATTGTCGATAGTCGTCCAACTCATTCCAAAAGATCGAGCAATTGATATAACCTTTTCACCTTTTACATGGCATTTTATCATAGTAAGTTTATTGTCCAGCATGACACTTAGCACTTGCACTAGGAATTTTCTTAGGAGCCAAATATAAAGTCACAAATGAGAGAGTAGGTGATAAGCAGACGTATACCATATCTATGCCTAAATTAAACTGAATTTCAATTTCGCAGGAATCATGAGTGGCACTGACAATGACGCCAAATAGTAGATATTGGAACTACTGTGAAAAATGCCAATATTGAGCTCTTAAAGACCACTAAATAAGAGAACCCAGAGTCACAGATGTTTTTATATTTCATTCTCTAGGATTTATGATGATTATATTAGCATTTACTGTAAATGTACATTTTTAATATTATTTTATATACGTTTATTGTTATTTATTGTACAGTAATAACATTTTATGTGCTTTTTAGGCTTTTCTAGGGATATTACGACTTCAGTACTTCTGACAGACAGACATAAGGTCAAATAAAATGACTTAAACTTGATTTTTTTTTTCTTATATTCTTTTTGACAAACGATGCATAATCAAGAACAACTTAACTCGAAACGACATAACCCAAGGTATACCTGTATAACTTTTAATATCTGGCATTAAATTATTTGCTAAGAGAAGAGAATTCTTTCATTTTTGTTCCACACTGCAACCTCTTTTCCCACAGATGATACATTACTAGCCTCCCACTAGTTTATCATTATTTTCAAGGCAGATATTTAAGCAAGTTACATTCCTTAGTTCCACCAGTCTAGACCTTCACAACAAGGACCATGCCATGTACATAAGGTCATTTCCTTCCGAGTCGATTTGTAAGGAGGAAGTTACACTCAAGCAGCTTCTTCCTCAGAACTTTTGCAATGTTGAATAGACTCCCAAGAGGATGCTTTCCTGAACACTACAAGTCTTCAAGTCTAGGGTCTACAGTTATGCATCCTACATGTCCTCATAACATTCACTCCCTCATTTTTTAACTCTCTGCCTTGAGTTGCTCTTAGGCCTTGTATTGAGGGAACAATAGTATTTAAAAATGACAATCTTGATCTTGATTTGTTTTTAATAAATTCACTGAGCCAGTTTTTGGAACAAAAGGTTTACGAATTTTATATGACATCAAATATAATTTATCATAATTTGGAAGAGAATGCTTCCTATTTTAGAGGCCCTTATCATTAAAATAAAAACACGTAGCTGAAATTGCTACTTGAATCTAACCATGTTCTGAGTCTGCTCAATTGATTTTTTTTCCAGCTTACCAACCTTTTTCAAGCTATTTAAAGCCAGAACATATTTTTAGATTGTAAGAAGGAAAAAATTGGCATTCATTGACTATACTGTCAATACTGCTTTCAGTTGAAATTTATAAAATCTATCTCTTAAAAAAATTTTTTTGGGGAAATAGGTTTCTCAAGTCTAGTAGCTGTTATCTCTCTTTTCAGTATTGACAGGGGTTTCCTTCCTAACTTTTTATTTCAAATCATGTGGAATGTCAACATCTTGATTATAGGATTATTTTTTCTTCACTGTTCATATGCTATGGGACTGATAACTATTCATTACTTGTGCTATCCATTTTCGTCGTTGCTGCTGTTGGTTCCTCTTATTTGCTACATTTATTTGTTTGTGATTTTGTAGCTCCAGTCTATGAGGTTCGAAGAAGGTTGGTCTTCACCAAGATCCATGGGCTTCACTTAAAACCATTTTTAACCATTGATCTTAGAAAGCAGTTGTATACAGCTGACACTTTAGATGTTTCTAAATGGATTTGTTGCCATGTGTGACATCCATATGAAAGCCTAGATTGAATGAGGCTATTTAAGAACATGACTCAAGTTTTAAGGTTGACATTTTGGTTCGGTAGCAATTCACAGTTTAGCTTCCAAAATAAATCTAAATAAATAGAAAAATGTGAAATAAAGATTCCTATTTAACCCATGATGATACTGATGTGCCTAAAATTGTGCTTATATTTTTGTTTATATTATTATTATGAAAACAGAGACAGACTTAGAAATAAAAAAAATATACATGCCCAATGAATTTTCATTAATTAATGACTAATTTTGTATGGAAATTGAAGCAGTATTCATTCATGTGTAGCATGTCTTGGGCAAGTCGACCTGGCAGTGCCCATCCCTCTCTATTTCAGCCCAAATCCTCCAGCTTGAAGGTTCACCTTGATCACATATGTATGGCTGTAGATCCCAACAAGGAAACCATCTGACAAGCCAAAATCTTTTTTGGCTAGACAGATGAACTCTTTGCTTTCGGGTAGAGAGGAACCTGGACGAGGCTCCAACAAAGGGCAGAGTCTCATTCAGGGGGAATCGACTGCCCCTGAACCCGTTTATATGCGTTCAAAAGGGAATATCTTTGGTCGAGCCTATGGGCTCGAAGAACCCACATTAAACCTAGCTTTGTGCCACATGCAACCCTCGTGGGGTGGGGGTGGGGGCTAAATATACAAGAAAACCATCCAACCCAACCATTGACTTCAATCTCAGAAGCCTTCCACTCACAGTTACTGTGTTATCAGTCCCATGTGTAGATTTATTCTGGTTGTTAGGCAACTGTTGTCGCTAACATTTCTCATTTGAACTCGCCAATGGTGAGAGCCTTGGAACCACTATACATGCCTGCAGAGTTCTGTGCCAGAGCCAAGGAACTAAGAAAGAAAAACAATGAGACAAGATTCTGTCAAAGTTTGAGTATGTAGGTTCTTTCTTTTCTAAGTTAAGATGCTTGTCTCCATTGGTAGTTGCATAATTAAAAGAAAGTAAAAAATTGTAATTCCAACAAATGATTTATTTTTTAATGGAAATATTCCGACTAGCAGTTTCCAGTCTCAGTCACTTCTTAATTTGAGTAAAACGGTACAAAGAAGATTGAAACGCTTAAGAATTTAAATCAAGGAAAACAAACCGAGTTGATGACGTTTACAATGTAACAGCAAGTTGAGACATAAAAAAAAATATTGTACTGTTTTACTCAAATTAACAAGTGACCAAGACTGGCAACTGCTAGCTGAAATATTTCCATAAAAAAAATAAATCATTCGCTGGAATTACAAATTTTTTTTTCTCTTAATTCTTTCTTTTATATTTATTTTATTACCTTAGGCCCAATTCTTATTTGTGTCAACAGCATTTTTCCTAATCACTCACTCTACTCAACCCAGCCATTGACTTCAATGTCAGAAGTCTTCTGCTCAGAGTTGCTGTGTTATCAGTCACACGTGTAGATTTATCTTGGTTGTTAGGTAACTGCTGTAGCTAACATCTTTCATTTGAACTCACCGATGTTAACAGACTTGGACGCTCTATATATGGGCTTACCTGCAGATTTATGTACCAGAGGCAATGAACTAAAGGAGTAAAACAATGAGATATGATCCTATCAAAGTTTTAGTATGTAGGTTGAGTAATTATGTTCTCTCTTTTCTATTTATTTTATTACCTTAGGCCCAATTCTTATTTGTGTCAACAGCATTCTTCATAATCACTCACTTTCCACCAGTCTTAATTATTGGCAGCTCTAGTTACTGGCAGAAAACTGCATGCATACAGATAGGGAATGAGTTCAGTGAATATATGAAAATAGAAAGGGGTGTAAGGCAAGGATGCGTCTTCTCACCCGACCTGTTCAACCTGTACAGCGAGGCAATTCTGAGAGAATTGGAAACCCTACCGGGATTTACCATTGGTGGCCACAATCTTAACAACATAAAATATGCAGACAACACAGTACTGATAGCAGATACGAAAATGAAATTACAAAACCTCCTACAGAAGGTAGTGATGGAGAGTGAGAAGAAAGGACTAAGCATAAACTACAAGAAGACAGAGTGCATGGTCATCAGTAAGAGGAAGAGCCTGAAATGCAATTTGCAGGTTCGGAAATACTAGAATCAAGCAGATGCAGAATTTTAAATATCTGCAAAGTGTCAGGACAGGGGATGGTAAGTGTGACACTGAGATCCGTAGAAGTATTGGGATGGCCAAGGACAGATTCCAAAAGCTGAGCAGAGTATTGTGAGATAGAAGGATTACTTTCGTAAGAAAGAAAAGAATTCTGAGCTGTTAAGTGACATCTGTTCTTCTTTATGTCAGTGAATGTTGGACGATTTCCTCAAAGATAAGGAAGAGACTTGTGGCAACAGAGATGTGGTTCTACAGAAGGATGCTAAGGATATCATCGACTGAGCATGTGAGCAACGATGAGGTCTTAGATAGGTTAAAAACAAGGAGAAGGCTTATACTTAACATCAGAAAGAGGCAGCTGAAGTTTCTGGGACATAAAATGAGGAAGAAGGGCCTGGAGAATTTGATACTCATGGGTCAAATAGAGGGAAAGAGAGACAAGGGAAAGCAACATAAAACATACCTGACAAACCTGAGCAGGTGGATGACTGAATGTGGTCTGGAGCTTGCTCAGAGCTGCAAGGGATAGAGGGAGGTGGAGAGCCATGATTGCCTACATCCTAAAAGGATATGGCACATAAAAAGAAAAAAGTTAACATGGATATTCCCATGTGACACCGATGAACAGTGTTGTCTATGCATCATATTTTTGGCTTCCTTCTTCTGTTTTTTTTTTCCATGATTCCAAAAATTGCTTTGAGTCCTAACTTTCTTCAGATCATGGTTAGCTTTATCAGACCAAGACTTTCATGTGGATGTCGTACATGACACCAAAACCTGTTCAGAAATGTGTAAAATGTCAGCTGTATACAACTGCTTTCTTAGATCAACAGTTAAAAATGGCTCTGAGTGGGGAAGATTGAGGATCTTGGCAAAGACCACACTTCTTCGAACATTGTGGACTGGTGCTATAGAATAACAAAGAGAAACCGCAGCACTTGAGGACTTCCAACAGCAGCAACAGCTAAAATGGATAGCACATGTAACTCAAAGAGAAAATAATAATAGAATCAAGATGTTGATATTCCACACTACTTCAAATAAAAGCTTAGGAAGGAAACTCCCATCAATACAGAAAATAGTGATAACAGCTGCTGTATTTAAGAAAACTATTTTTGTGAAAAATTGTTTTAATCGAAAAAATTAAAAAATTTCGCCCTAAAGCAGTATTAGTTATTTATAACACAATTGTAAAGGACTGATATTTCTGAAAGTCTTGAAAATGTATACATATATCAACAGCAGGTAATGTCAGTTTTGTAAAGAAGTATCCCTGGAATAGCACATGCCATACAGCTAAAGAAAGGATTGTTTGCATTGTCTTGATGATTCTGACTAATTATGATGATATATGGAAAATGTATATATATATATACATGTCAACAGTAAGCAATGCAAGATTTCTAAAAATATATATGTATATATTGAGTATATATGTCGACAGTAGGCAATGTAAGTTTTGTAAAGATATATAAGTATTGAATATATATATATATATGTGTGTGTGTGTGAGTGTGTATGTGTGTGTGTGCATCAACAGCAGACAAGGTAAGTTTTGTAAAAACATGATTATGTATTAAAAATGTATATCTATGTTAACAGCAGACAATGTAAGTTTTGTACTGATGTATAAGTATATACTTAATATATATATATATATATATATATATATATATATATATGTTTGTGTGTGTGTGTGTGTGTCAGAAGAAGGTAATGTAAGTTTTGTAAAGACATAAGTATTGAATATATGTGTGTGTGTGTGTATGTATATATGTACATAGATATATGTATGTGTGTATGTATCAACAGAAGGCAATGTAAGTTTTGTCAAGACATATAAGTATGTATTGAAAATGTATATATATATATATGTATATATATATATGTTAACAGCAGACAATGTAAGTTTTGTAAAGATGTATAAGTATGTACTTAATATACATATAACAGCAGGTAATGTAAGTTTTGTAAAGACATAATTAAGTATTGAATATATATATATATATATGTGTGTGTGTGTGTGTGCATATAGATATATGTATGTGTGTATGTGTATCAACAGAAGGCAATGTAAGTTTTGTCAAAACATAAGTATGTATTGAAAATGTATAGATGCATTAACAGCAGACAATGTAAGTTTTGTAAAGATACATAAGTATATATTGAAAATGTATACATATGTCAACAGCAGACAATATATGTTTTGTAAAGATATAGAAGTATATATTGAAAATGAATACATATATCAATAAATACATATGCCAACAGCAGGCAATTTATGATTTGTAAAGATATATAAACATTCCCACAGTAGTGGAAGTGTTAATTATGATTTATTAACTCCTGAATTGAAAAAAAAAGAAAATCTTTTAAATGCTACGGGACATGAATATAATAAAATCCGGTTCTAAAAAGTTGAATTTTCTCAGGTCAGAGCCAAAATTATCAGACACTGAAATATTTGAAGAATCAACATTTTGTACCATGAAAGAATGGTGAAAAGTTCTTGAATTGACCCAATATACAAAATGTCACCTGATGACCAAACATCAGATTTACATACTTTTTTTGAATACTAACTTTGTTCGGGCCCAGAAGTTTTCAGCATTCCCTCATGTGCTTTTGTTTACATACATCTGCAGACATACATACAAGCACACACACATACATACAAATGCACACATACATAAACATATAAAAACAATGGCAATGAAAACAATGATAATTGTGAAGTTCATGAAAAAAATTGGATGAAGAAATGCAAAACAACCAAAAATCACATTCAAATAAAAGAAAGAAGCAAGAAAACATGACTTATTCTTTCTAACATCCAAACATTTAATTTTCATTTGACATTTGAGTGAATAAAATCTCTGACCATCTTCAGGTGATAAAAATTCTTTTTCTTTGTTTATATATTTTAATTTGTATGAAAATGCATGTGAGATAGATAGATAGATATGAACAGTTCAGAGATATATAAACATAGCTAGCTAGCTAGATAGATAGATAGATAGTTCAAAAGATAGATATGAACAGGTCAGATAGATAGATAGATAGATAGATAATGAACAGACCAAAGAGATATAAACATAGATATAAACATGTCAGAGAGATATAAACAGATAGATAGATATGAACATGTCAGTGAGATATAAACATAGATAGATAGATAGATAGATAGATAGATAGATAGATAGATAGATAGATAGATATGAGCTCAATAGATATGGACACTCAGAGTTCTATTGTTAGACATATGTGTGCAAAGAACTAATGTATAAATATATGTACACACACATATGTGTATCTATGTAAAATTATAGGTGTGTACTTGAGTTTCAATGTTGAGGATGGATGGAATTAAAAGAGTAACACACTGTCTTAGAATGCTCACCACCTAAATCAAGAAATGCGATGAAATTTCTTAGATATATAATAAAAGGATAATAACATCTTCAGTGGATTTTTCTCAAAAATAAAATAAAAAAAGTATTATCATCTTGAAACTCAAAGGTACATATTAAGTTATTGATATCTTTTTTACTTTATTTAACTGTAAATTTTTACAACTGATGATAATCAGAGAATATACCAAATGACGAGTTAAATTAAAAAGTCAAACTGTGATAAGGATGTTAGTCAGAATAAAAAAAAATCTGTGGATTTCACGGATATCTCATTTGAAAAACACAGCAAAAAGCCAACAATCATTTAAAGAAATCAAATCTTACTTCATATCATTACTTTTCACATAAAACCATTCAATGACATCAATACAACAAGTTCAGTTACATGCAAAATGGATGAAATGTTAAGAATGTGCAGCAACATGGTAAGAAAAAAAGGCAGAAAATATTTTGTTGCATGAATAAGTGGAGGAATGATGTTAGTTTTGGAAAAAGCTTTTGGGGTAGTAGTTTCCAAAAATGATACATTATTTTTTTGCTCCCAAATGTAGCATTTTTTTTAAAATAAGGATTAGAATAAATTACAAATCTAAGTTATAGCTACCTTTTATACCTGCAAATCAAATCAATTCAGTATGATCTTGTACCAAAACGAAGTTTATTACCAAACCGATTGGCAGCTGCCCCTCAGAAAATTATCCCTCCTCCCATTTTCTGTGAAGTAAACTAATTTTAGTGTGCTAATTCTTAAAACATAAACGATTCATGGAACACATTTACAATGCTTGATATTATTTCATTTTCCACAATACCGTTCTTTGGACCTTGTGAAATGGCATTACAGAATCAAAAAGAATTTTACCAAATAACAGAAAGCAAATTACTTAAAGACTTTCAACAGCAGTAACAATGATTATGGATAGCATATGTAACTCGAAAAGAGAATAATGATGTAATGAAGATACTGACATTGCACACTACCTCAAACAAAAGGCGAGGAAGGAAGCCATCCCAACCCCTTCAACACTTGAAAGACCAATAACAACGACTGGACTTGAAAAACCTACTTTCCAAAAAAATTGTTTTCATGGAAGAAATGGATAGCACATTTAACTCAAAGAGGAAATAATGACATAATCAAGATGTTGACATTCCACACTACTTCAAACATAAGGTTAGAAAGGAAGCCTCCATCAACACTCGAAAGAGCAATAACAGTTACTGGACTTGAGAAACCTATTTTCCTCAATTTTTTTAATAGAAGAAATAGATAGAACATATAACTCTTAGAGAAAATAATGACAATCAAGATGTTGACATTCCACACTACTTCAAACATAAGGTTAAAAAGGAAGCCTCCATCAATACTCGAAAGAGCCATAACAGTTACTGGACTTAACCTATTTTCCTGGAAAATTGTTTTAATAAATTTGAACTGACAGTAGCATTGAATGCTCAGTCAATGTATGCTAAAATTGTTGTCTCTACAATTTACTTTTACTATAATGGTCAAGAAAAAGTTTACTATTTTAAATTATTAAAAAAAGTAAGGAATTGTTTCTTTTAATTTATAACTTTTTTCAATCTGGCAACCAGACTAACTGTTTTATTTAATACCAATGTTCATACAATACAAGGCCCAAGAGCCACTCAAGACAGAGGTTTATTGTGTGGTATTGTATGAGCATAAGAAAGGGCAAGATGTGAAGTTCATTGTGCTATGCAGGAAAGATAACAGGTAACCCTAGACCTGAAGAGATCAAGATTGTAATGATTGGGAAAACATCCTTTCAGGAGTCTGTTCCACAAAGCAGCAGATCTTGGGAAGAGGGTGTCCAATTAGAATTTACTTCTTACCATTGGAATATAAAGGAAATGAGGATGATTCATACTTGTGTACATGGCATGGCGGTTTCCATTTGCAAAGGACAGCGTTTATGGGACTAAGGAATGTAGCTAATCAGAACACATGCCATGGAAAAAGCAATAGGGCAGCAAGAGGCTTGCAATATTTTGTCTGTAGGAAAGGGGTTATAGGGTGGAAAGTAATCCATCAACCACAAGGCCGTTTACAAGCTTTTGTGCTCTATCAAATCAGATAAGTGAAGAGTGGGCAGCTCCATCCCAGATATCTCAGTAATACTCTATTTTCGGTCTCATTTGGCCTCATATAGACATAGAGTATACCAGGGGGAGTCAGATATGAGGGGTATTCCAGCATCATTAGTAATAGATTGGATATATGAGTTCCCATTGAGGTTTGAGGAGAGCTTGTGTCTGAATAGACATTCAAAACAAGGAGACTCCTTGACAGTACATCCATCCATCATTATGGTTGGTCGGTTGTTTTTGTTTCTCAGCATATCAAACTCTATGGCTTATTTAATTCTGAAATCAAAATATTTGGATTTTGGATGGTTGATTTTGTTTATCGTCATATCAATGTCTATGGGTTATTTAATGCCGAAATCTAAATATCTGGATTTTGGTTGGTTGATTTTGTTTAGGGGCATATCAACCTCTATGGGTTATTTAATCCCGAAATCTAAATATTTGAATTTTGGTTGGTTGATTTTGTTTAGCGGCATATCAACCTCTATGGGTTATTTAATGCCTAAATCTAAATATTTGGATTTTGGTTGGTTGGTTGGTTGATTTTGTTTAGCGGTATATCAACATCTATGGGTTATTTAATGCCGAAATCTAAATATTTGGATTTTGGTTGGTTAATATTGTTTAGATGCATATCAACCTGTATGGATTATTTAATGCCGAAATCTAAATATTTGGATTTTGGATGGTTGATTTTGATTTCCGGCATATCTATAGGTTATTTAATGCCAAAATCTAAATATTTTTAAACAATTTTTTTGAGATAATAATGGTTTTAATGATCCCTATCTTGCTAATTAACCCTTAGCTGGGGAGAGAAATGGTTGATTCATACCTTTCCTTAAGGTATTTACATGTAACTGAATATAGCCAACTCATCTAGATTTGCAACTCGACTATCTGATTAAAAATTCTGAGATATTATCCATTACATTATCCAAGCTTACAGCATCTAGTATTCTCAAGAAGTCACCCATCTAGGTACTGACAATGTTTGTCATTGCTGAACTTTGTTGTTCTTACAAGAAGTGGTGTTTCATTGTGTTGTAGCATACCTACGGACGATAATGGGTATGTCTCCATTCACATAAATACAGTAGTAAATACCATGTTGGATGGATTTGACTGGAATTCGAACTCGGCTCTCCAATTCCTCAATCTAAGCCACTACCCATTACTCCACCATGCCTATTAAATAGATTTATTTTAAATATGACATTGCATAACTGACATTCACAAAAACAGATAATTTAAACTGAAATCCCACATAGTATATTTATTTATATTTCTAAATAATGTTTATCCTGAAAATTTTACCAACATCAGCATTTTTGCTGTGAAAACTTTGGCTTACATAATAAAAATCACAATGCATGTATACATACATACATACATGTATAAATACGTTATATATATTATTGAATCCGAAATAATAAATTTCATTACTTATTGGTCGACTCGAAATTTTAAAATTTCTCAGTTATCAGGATTTTTGATAAGAAGGATTGCATTAATGATAAAATGTGTATTTTCTTTCTTTCTTTTTATGTGCCATGTCCTTTCAGGACGTAGGCGATCATGGCTCTCTACTTCTCCCTCTATCCCTTGCAGCTCTCAACAAGTTCCTTCCCTCTGCTTCCTCCCCCCAGACCACGTTCTGTCATCCATTCGCTTTAGTCCACCAGGTATGTCATACATTGTTTTCCCTTGTCTCTCTTTTCCTCTATTCGACCCGAGAGTATCAGATTCTCCAAGCCCTCCTTCCTCATTATTCATCCCAGAAACTTCAGCTGCCTCTTCCTGATATTAAGTATAAGCCTTCTCCTTGTTTGTAACCTATCTAAGACCTCATCGTTGCTGACATGCTCAGTCGATGATATCCTTAGCATCCTTCTGCAAAACTACATGTCTGTCACCTCGAGTCTTTTCTTCAGTTTTGAGGAAATCATCCAACATTTGCCGCTGTAAAGAAGGACAGATGTCACGTAACAGTTTAGTATTTTTTTCTTTGTTACCAAAGATATCTTCCTGTCTTGCAGTACTCTGTCCAATTTTTGGAATGTGTCCTTGGCCATCCCAATACGCCTACAGATCTCAGTGACGCACTTAACATCCTCTGTCAAGACGCTTCCCAGGTATTTAAACTTCCGCATCTGCTTGATTCTAATGTTCCCGACCTTCAGATCGCATTTCAAGCTCATCCTCTTACTGACAACCATGCACTCTGTTTTCTTGTAGTTTATGCTTAGTCCCTTCTTCTCACTCTCCGTCGCTACCTTCTGTAGATTTTGTTATTTCATTTCCATGTCTGCTATCAGTATTGTGTCATCTGCATATATTGTTAAGATTGTGGCCGCCATTTCCTGGTAGGGTTTCTATTTTATTATTTTTGAATGCTTATTTCTATACTTCTCAAATTTATATATAGAATAATATATATATATATATATATATATATATATATATATATATATATGATGCAATGAGAATGAAAGTAATATATAAATTCCAATGTTCACAGCATTAATCGAAAAGAGGGCTCAATACCGATAATAGAGCGATAATTATTCCTTTATTATAATTTTATCATATAGACAAAACCATTTTACTCACTACAAAGATGCAACTTTGTTTCAGTGCATTTCAACTGCACTTCGGCGGGTGAGAATTGAAAATGCTTATGAACAATCCTGCTTGTAGGTAAGCTGTATGTGAAACGTCACTTTCTTTTTTCCATTTGTTTGAGAAGAAAAAAATAAAATAGGTGACGGAGTGAAACAATAGTGCTTGTTGATAGCAGTTTGATGATGAATGGATTGGGTGTTTAATGTTGACTGGTCTGTGGAAATTTTTTGGCCGATAAACACCGGTCAAAAGTCCAGGCACATCATCTCACAAGGGTACTAAGAGTGAGAGGTAGGGGAGGAAAGATGGAGATAGGGGATATTATTACATTTGAGTAGGTAAAAATTGTAGCGATAGTTCTAGTAGTAATTTGGAATGTTATTTTTGGTTTACTATAAAATTTCTAGAGCTGAATTGCATGTATTTATGTTGGGGTTATCACTACTAATTCTGTAATCAATGAACGTGTTTTGTGGATTAAAATATATATATATATATATATATATATATATATATATATATATGTGTGTGTGTGTGTGTGTGTGTGTGTGTGTGTGAAAATATATAGAAAATAGGAAACAACTGGTTAGGTAAATAATCCAAATTTCCTTAGTATTTTTGTTATTATTTTTAAAAAATAGTGCTTGATACAAAAGTAGAGCATAAACATAATTATTTATTTAAAAATATGATTCCAACTCGCAACATAAGAGGTCTCATGTTTAAAACAAAAGCCAAAATCTTCCAAAAAAATTATTTGAAGATGGAACAGAATTAAACTTTAATTCCATCTTCCAAAAAATTTCAAATGGAACAATTATATTGAAGTTTTGGCTCTTGTTTTGAAACATGAGACCTCTTATGTCATGAGTTGGAATCATATTTTTTAAATAAATAATTTATATATATATATATATATATATATATATATATATATATATATATATATATATATATATATTTCGATTATAGGTGCTGTTCAACTTATAATTACATGAATCATCCATACAAAAACAAATATTATCATTAACCTCTATATTTGTATTTTTGTATGAATGATTCATGTAATATATATATATATATATATATATATATATAGCCTAAAAAGCATCAAAAGTCAGCAGGAACTGAACCTGCCTTCTCTTTTTAGCTTCTTTAAAATAACCTAGTAGCCAGGCATTACTTTTACCTTTTCAGCCATGGAAACACCTACCATAGTTGCCTACATGTCTGAAATGAATTTTATCTTTGCGCAAAAGCACAAAGATAACATTCACAATAATAAAAGAAGAAAAAAAATGACAGATTTAAAAAAAAAATCCATTACTTTAAAAATATATACATTTACATATAGATAAAATAAACTAGTAATGCCACTACACTGAGTAGACATTTTTGTGTTTTGTCTTTTTTTTTTAATTGATGCCTACTGACCCAAAAGCAAAAAAGTCTTATAAAAGAAGATGTATCTCTCATCAATCATTTGTAATGCAGGAAAAATTATACAATTCAATGTATATCAAGACAGACAGAGTGTCTGCCAATAAAGTGATTAATAGATATATAGAGCAATAATAACCATGATCGCCAACATAAAAGAAGTAGTTCAGTAAAAAATCTGCTGAGGGTTAGATGTAAGAAAAAAATCCATGAAACACCAAGTACAAATTCATACAAGTTAAGTAAATTATTCTATTTAATTATTATATATGAGGGAAACAGTGTGAACATAGAAATCCTTGCATGGTGGTTGTCCATTTCACATCAGATTATATATATATATATATATATATATATATATATATATATAGCCTAAAAGCTATATATAAAGAAGTGAACATAGAAGTCAACACTTAGGCAACAGTCTGTTTCATGCTAGATGCAATTGTCAGGCCATGAGTGCTCCTGACGATTGCATTTAGCATGAAACGCCTCTAAGTGTTGACTTTTATGTTCACTTTTATATCTACACACGCTCTATCTCTGATATTGAGCACTTTATCCCATAAATATAGCACATCTTAAGACTATATTTCTTCATATATATATATATATATATATATATATATATATATATATATGTATGTATATTTAGGCAGCATATCTTTATTCAAGCATATTTGATTGAATAATCTGGACATATGTCTATTTATTTTTTATTTTAATCCTCTCAAATTCTTGGATCAACTTCTTAATATTGATATTACATTCATTAAGGAAGGTGCCATAGAGTTGTATATTGCTGCTGGGCTTAAATAAGGTGACAGACACTTATATATAAAAATATATAACTATCTTTACTGTTCGAGTTGTGGTGAATTGGTAGAGTAAGGGTGAATCAAAGAGGTTAGGATTGCACACAAAGGAAGACAAATCTTTGATGAACCTCTAGTCAGCCTCTCTTCTCAGATCAAGAATTGGACCAGTTTTATAACATTTGGACATCTACGAAACTTTGAATGGCTCTGCCTCTTCTAGCATGCACCCACACAAGCACACATTTCCTTTCGCTCAGGACACCTACGTGCCCTGTTTATTCAAGGCTCAGGACACCTGTGCATCCTGTTTATTTTAGCCACCAGATGTATTTCCTGCATATGCTATTACTAGTTCAAATTTCTGCTCATACACTGATGCAGCAGAAGTAAGGCCTAAGGTTTTTCATCAACTGATATCCAACAGTAGTTTTTTTCATTTCTTTTATTTTCTCAAGTATTTTTAATCACATCCAAGATCATCTTCAGGAGTAAATTTCTAAGACAAAAATTAATGTAATTTTAATGTAATTGATAGTTGTAAATTTTTTGTAAATGCATATGAAAAGTACTCTGTTATAATTATAAACACATATGAACGTGTTCCATTATAAGTAATTTAGTAATTAACTGTTAAAGATATTATGTTTTTTTTTAATGCTTTATCTAAGGGAGGTAACTTTAATTTATATAATTGTAATTTTTTTAATAATTACAATTTCAGTCAGCTAAGTGCCACACGTAATAAACACTTGGGTGATCATGTATCTTTTGATACATGACTGGTGTGGCAGATGATTTTTCTTGCAGTAGGTTACATTTCTTTCTGTGGTAGACTGGTTGCCAACCAAGGCTAAAAACCCATCCTGCTCTTCTATTCTGTACATATCTGGGGTGGGAGAAGTGATGGGTTCATACCTTTCTCAAGCGTATTTGTGTATAAGTGAATATGCCAAACTCAGCTGGGATTTGAACTCAGTTCTCCAAGTTCTCAGTCATTACTCCACAACACACATTCATGACTTACTGAATTACAATTTAAGTATTTTAAAAACATTATAGACATTTTAAAAAATTGTTGCTATACTTATAACTAACCTTATTTAATGTTGCTTGTATTTTTCTTATATAAAGGGCTTCAAGATGTTTGTAATATGTAATAAATTTTGATGAATCTTTGTATCCCTAGGACAATGATATCTTTTGAAAGGATATAATCGACAAGAAATAAAAGTCACTGACCCAGGAGCATAAGCCCTTATAAAAGACACCCCACTTCCTGCCAACAAAATTGTTACTGATTATCACACAGGCTCAGAAAAAAAATGGAGAAATGTAATGTTAATTTTGGAAAGCATAGTCAACACTTTTTTTTTGACAGCAAATCAAACAAATTCACGCATTCACAAAAGAATTTTTCAGTTATTCTATTTTCCCTTATTGACAAATATTTCCTTTAGCCATTAGTTTTTTTTTTAAAATCCCAAAACACAATTAAATCACTATTTCAATCATATTTAAATTAAAAATAAATATATTTAATTAAATTTAAATGAATTCAATACACCTCTAAAGTAAAAGAAATTCGTTTGCAGCTAAATAATCTTAATTATATAAATCTCAAAAGTATTTAAGTAAATGTGTGAGAATAATTATAATGATAATTCTTTAGAAATAAAAAAGTAATAATAAGTATATATATATATATATATATAAAAGTGAACATAGAATTCAACACTTAGTGGCGACAGTCTGTTTCATGCTATATGCAATCGTCAGGCCACAATCGCATATAGCATGAAACAGACTGTCACCTCTGAGTGTTGACTTCTATGTTGACTTTTATATTTACACACGCTCTATCTGTGATATTGATCACTTTATCCCATAAATATAGCACAACTTAAGACTATATTTCTTCATATATATATATATATATATATATATATATATAATAAAAAAGAAAGTATATATGTCAATAAGAAATAAATTAATAAATATTAATTGATAATAAATAAATAATAAGTAAATAAATGATAAAGCCAATAAATTTAAGATTTAAGTAAATTTAAGTAAATGAATAATAAAAAATAATAATAATATTTAATTAGATAAATAATAAGTAAATAGATAAGTACATAATAAAAAAAAAAAATATGAAAATACATAAGTAATAAGTTAATGATAAACAAATAATTAATAAATAATAAAAATAATACTTGAGTAAATGAATACTAATAAATAAATAAATAATAAGATAAGAAAATGCATATTAATTAATAATATATCATAATAGTATTAAGTCAATAATAAGTAATAATTATATATGCATAATAAATAATATATAAGAATAATATAAGTAATAATATAAAAAATGTATAAGTAAATACTAATAAATGAATAAAAATAAGTAAGAAAATGTAAGTAAAATAATATATAATAATAAGAAAATATAAAAGTAAATGAATTATAATGATGTAAACAAGAATATATATAAGTTAAATACTTACTAAACAAAGCTGTCACTTTAATCTGTAACTGCTTTTTTAAACTATCATTTTTCTTTATTCAACAATTTAACAAAATTATCAAATAGATACATAAGATTTTCTTTTTTAGATATTTCTCATTTGGGTTTCCTTAAATTTAAACATGCCTTCCTTTCATCTGCATTTAGAAAAAAAACATGTTTGACAAGTTTTACTTTGATCAAATATTTTTAGCAAAATAAAACCACCAATATCTTTTGCATTTAAAAACTATAGATTTCCACTAAAGTGTCAAACTTACCTTTTCTTTTCAAAATTGCTTTGAAATCATTTATTTGGTTATTGAATATTAATTTATGAGTTCCAACTACTTTTTCTTGCGGAACATTTTTAATAACTATTTTAATGCTATACCTGTTTTATGTCAGCCGACTTCTTAGAAAACCAAAAATAGGTTGTCAGTTTTCTTTGACTGATAATTTTATATAAGGATATTTATAAAAATTATAACCCTTATTCATTAAACATTTTTGTTGTATTAACTATTAAATAAAAAGCATTACAAAATTGTTTTTTTTTAGTCAAGTCTTAGTTTGAAGTCAAGTTTTTTATTAATGATGAAATATGGTTTAAAAAATGAAATGTTTTCTTAATAAATAAATACTTGTGTTCCATAACAATTGTTATATTTAGCGTATAACATGTGTATGCAAATGTAGCGACTATTTTGTCATAGAGGTAGGATATATATATATATATATATATATATATATATATATATATATATAGTTTGCACAGCAAAAATCAATGGGAATTGAGGTGAGGAGGAAGAGAATGAGATTTTTTTTTTCAGAGATATTAGAAAAAATGTCAAACCACAATACAATGACACACATACACCAACACTGACAAATACACGGCAGGATGTTATTAAAAAAAAACAATGGGTTTTTTGTTGTTTTATTTTTGTTTTTGTATTACAAATGCATTGAAGATAAAAGTAATCTCCCTTGAATAAATCAATAAAATATTCGCAAGCACTGATTATATATATATATATATATATGTATGTATGTATGTATATATCTGTAAACATACCCATATAGACTCACATATGATGGATAAGTTTATGATTATATAAAATATTATGTAGCTATGCTTGAAAAATTATAATATTTCTGCAAACAATTTTCTATTTATGCTTTAAGCAGAAAATTTTAAATTCCCATAAAGTTCTTTGCTATAAAAATTTAAAAGAATTTTAAGAATTAATAACTGGAAATTTATAGTAAATTTCAAACAGTAAAATCTGAAATAGCAATTTACCTAGGAATTGTATCTTTATCTTTTTTATTAGTCCAATATACTAATAAAAATTTTATTAGGTTGGTGCAAAAATAATGACGTAAGAATGTCGTTTTTTGAAGTTAAAAAATACATCAAAAAACGACATTATTAAGTCATTATTTTTGCACCAACCTAATATTAATCTAACATACTAATTTAATTTTCATTTATCCAGTATATTTCTATGAATTTTAATCCAGGAAATTTTATTAAATCTAATTTGTTAGATCATGTCTCTAAAAATAATGAATATGGCCAGTACAGGTCAAATTAAAATTTCTTAAAATTTCTCAGTGTCTCTAAAATTTTCTTTCTTTACCTATAAATGTGTTGAAAGGTTCTTAATTCTCATCTAATTATATTTTTTTCTCATTTTTCAATCAGTCATTTTTACCAACATATATTAAATCATGGCTTGGCCTCACAATAATTATGGAGTGAACTGCATGTCTACCACTGTCTAGCAAGACATATTCAAACAGATTCTTGGAGCTGGAGTGGTGAGCAGAGAAGACAAAATTGTCACTTTTTTCTCAATTCTGGCATTGAATTCAGTAAGAGAGAACAAGTGGAAGAGCTTGTAGCACCAAGTAAATTTATCAGAAGCCTCCATTTAGCTAACCATGATTAAGTAAAAGTTAATAGCTCATTAACATTAATTTAATTAACTTATTAACATTAGAGTCTGTCTATATTTCTGAGATGAGGTATTATGTACATTATTTACATTATTCAAACTATTGTCCTCATCTTTGTCGCCATATTTATCACAACATTTTGGCCATTGTACGCTCTCGGCCTTCTTCAGGTGGTTGGAATGTCAAACTGAACCCTTTATTTTGCTCACTGGGGTAGACTGTTCTAGTTCCAGGAGATAACTGATAACTGACATCTATCAAACATGCCATGTGGAACTAGAACAGTCTACCCCAGTGAGCGAAATAAAGGGTTCAGTTCGACATTCCAACCATCTGAAGAAGGCTGGAGCGTACAACGGCCGAAACATTGTGATAAATATGGCAACAAAGATGAGGACAATAGTCCGAATAATGTAAATAATATTATTAACATTAATTTTAAATTCATTAAAGCCTTAACATAGGACGTCATTTAGCAAACAATGGTTAAGTAAAAGTTAATAATTTACTTTTAAGTTTAACCCTTAAGCCTCTGGAGTTTGTCATCCAGTAATTGTTAGTGGTTAAGTCATTTTAATTGATATATCATGACCCACTCTTCATTGATTTGTTTTTACCAACCCTTACCCTTATCAATTTGGTAACTTTTCTGTAATTTTCAACTGAATAAATATTATTAGACATTTTGCAAATGGAATATTCAGACTGTATACTCATCCCCAATTTTGTTTGAGTGCACATACCATGCACAAAATGGAATGCCATTTTCAGCGATTTGTCAGGGGCCATTTCCAACAAATATTTGCCATGTTTTATCATAGATATGTATGACTATTTGCAACCATACAATTTAATATCAGGTACAGATGTATGATTATTTTTCCATGCAGAAATTAGATTTTATAAACATCAATGTTTTTTAAAGTTATGACTATACGTATGGTTATGGTGAGGTAAAATATATCACCAAAACAAAATAAATTTTAATAGTTGCTCAGAAACTGTTTTTAAGTTTAAAAATCGCAATGACACAATCAGAAAGTGTCTATAAAAAAAACGAATGCAATAGAAAACAATTTGCTAAAATGGCTGCTGACAAAAGACTGAAAATGGACGATTCAGAAGTGTTTTTGCCTAAAACTGGCAGCAAATAAAATACTATCATTATTATGAACTGAGCCAATCAGAGGTAGTATCAAATCATAAAAATCACTGATCTAGTCTGAGGTTGATATAAATAACAGAATTTTGACTGATTTACTCTCCAGTCCTCTTCAGGTGTCTGCCACATTTCATAATCTTTTGGGATTTTAATAGTAACACTTTTTTTTTAAAACAATTCTAGGTTGCTTTCTTTCTGTTGTCTATACTAGGGGAAATAACTCAAATCATTTATTTCTAAGTTGATTTATCTCTGATAACGGCTTTTGCCACGTCCACAACATAAATGATTTTCAATGAATGACTGACTAGTAGTCATGGGTTCAATCCCTTGGTTAGCCTTCTCAAAACTACTGACTTTGAAGTTTTATGACTGCTGGGATATACACTACATAGTTATTACATGACTGAACAGATGTGCAGCCAAAGTGATTTTCCAATTCTAATTTAATCCTAAGGTCAAGTAAATTGTTTTATATATATATATATATATATATATAATATTTTTTGTTTAAAAATATGATTCCTTCACTACATAAGAGTTCTCCTGTTTCAAAAACGAGAGCCGAAACCATCCAAATAATTATTAAAATTAAGTTGAATTGAGGTGTTTAGTCCTGTTTCATCTTCAAGCGAAGTAATTTATCAAGTAATTTATCTACTCAGTTTCGCTCACAAGGCTTGGGTCAATGCTCAGATCGCCTCCATCAAACTGATAGCATCAGGAAGTCATCTTTCTGACAAATTGACTCTGGTAAGATTCAAGCCTGGGTCTGATGATCAGAAAGCAAATGTTCTAACCACTCGGTCACATGCCCATATATATATATATATATATATATATATATATATATATAAAATGAGAACAGATAGAGTATAATTCCTCTGTCTGTAACATTTAATTTAAAAGAGGGCTCAATACAGAGTAGAGCTAAATATTATTTATCTTAGAATATTAAAACAAAAACATGTTAAAAATCGCTACACAATGGTAATTATGTTTCAACACTACAAATGTGTCTCCTCAGGCAATGGTAAACTACTCGCAAGTGAAAATATTGTTTTAATTTAAAAAGCAGAATACCTCTGTGTTTTTCAAAAAAAAAAAAACAGAATTAAAAATAGGCTTGTGGGCTTTACTGTGATTAAACAATCAAATATAACCTGTTAAATTCAAAGTCACCAAAGAAAATTTTTTTATTATATAGGTTAGTGACACAAAGTTGTCTGTATATAAATCCTATATGCAGACAACTTTGTGTCATGACCTATATAATAAAAAATTTGGCAGGGGGATTTTAAATTAGCACAGGTTACACACGATTGGTTAATCACAATAAAGCCCACTAACTTATTTTTAATTGTTTTTTTTAACCGCTCAGATTGTGGAATTGGCGAGCCAAGTTGAAATTCCAGTCGAATAAGAGCTGGCCACTCATATCCAAGAATACCCATCTACTAGGGCGGCTAGCTAGTCTTTATTGCAGATGCCTGCTCAGGTTCATTTGTGTCTGTTCAACACCCACATAGCCCACCTGTGGTTTATACACCAGCTATGCTAAGCAAACCTTAGCTACAGTTACACGTTATCTAGCATGATCAACAATCTGAACAATTACGTGTTAATACCCTTGGGAAAGATATGCATCCTTTTCTTCTCCCCCAGCTATGGGTAAATAGCGGGACAGACTGGGTTCTATAGCCTTGGATGGCAACTGGTCTACCATAAAAAGAAATGGCAACCTACTGCGGGAAAAAATCTGCCTCTTCAGTCATGTATCAAAAGATACAGGATCACCTAAGCTTGTATCACCCATGGCATATAACTGACTGATTCAGCTTTTGAAATGAAATTAATTGTTCACTTGCTAGTAGTTTACCATTGCCTGAGGAGATACATTTGTAATGTTGAAACAAAATTGCCATTGTGTAGTGACTTTTAACAACGAATTCTGACATCCGTTAAATGCATGTCATCTGGGTTTTTTAAAATTTTATTGTTAACGGCAAAAAATTCTTACGGCATTTTTTCTATTTGTATACTTAAAGATTTTTTGGGAATGTTTAGGTTAGAATACATTTTAGAATTCGTTGAAAAATACATCCCTACCTAAACGTAACCCCTTTTTCAAACGTAACTAATAACTGATACAACGAAAGTTAATGAATATGAACACACAACCACCCCTTGTCTGGATGAATGGATTTCTCTGTATCCTTGGAAACAGTAAATTATGATTTTTTGTCATGCCTTTAAAACCCAGTAAATTTAAAAATAAGTTACTCCAAAATTCACTTGAGGATGAAATGGAACTAATGTTTTTAATTTAATTACAAAATTAAATTCGAAGCTTTTAGCCTCCATTTTTAAAACATGGTTAGAACTGTGTAGCGAAAAAAAACATATTTTAAATCAGTTAATTTATAATATTAATGCTCTATAAATTTACATTGAGCACTATTTTATAAAAATAAAAATATCTATAAGAACACCGGATTATATATCTTACTGTTCTTTCTTTTTATCTATCTATCTATCTATCTATCTATCTATCTATCTATATATATATATATATATATATATATAATAAATGAAGTAATTAGAATAAATTAATTAATAGGTGAAGAGAATCTATTCTGCTCAATGTTTATAGAATCCAAAAATTGGAAACCAAACCAAGACATAGCTATAAGAATAACGACAATCAGGAATGCATTCAGGATCCTGGACCCAAAACTATAGCTAATTGTGAACAATAGCTTGAATAAATTAAAAGTATATCAAAGGCTCCAAAAATACACCACTGATGGTCTTCATGATGGTAAATTAAATATATGCTACTATCATCTAGTTGTCGTCAGCTCAATTCTGCAATAATGTAGTGAAACAATATACACTTGTTCAGCAGAAATGAACAATACGGTGCATCACTGAGACAAACCAATGCAACAAACAGATATCTAATATCTTTGTGGAACCAACTCCCAAGAGGATGCTTCCTCATTCACTACAATCTTAACCTATTCAAGTCTAGGATTAACCATAACCTTCCCCACATATCCATATAAACTAAGCCTCTTACTCTGTAACCCTCTACCTTGAGTAGCTCTCAGGCCTGTACAGGGTGAACATTGTTGTAAAAAAAAATAAAAATGAAATTCAGCCTAACCTGTTCAAGCCATGGTTTAATTGTTATTTTCCCCACATATCTACATAAACTGTGCCTCTTACTCTGTAACTCTCTACTTCGAATAGTTCTCATGCCTTGTACATTGTAAAAAAAAAAAAATCAACCAAATAATGGAGACCTGAAGATGACCAGAGAGTACTTGGTCGAAATGTTGTATCTAAAATAACATTTTTTTTTTTTTAAATAATTCACCCCAAGCAAAGGGCTACTGGGAGTGAAAGAGAATGAAAAGACTTTAGAAGGAACTGGGATCCCAATCTTAAACAGATAAACCTCTACTCCTGTTCAAAACACCAGGGAGGAGTGTGAACCGGACGATAGGTAAATCTATCTATACTAATCATAAGACCAATAGTTCAAATAAATTAAAAGTATAAATATTATGACATTAACATATAGGATTTGGAGACTTTTTGAAATGGCTCTGTATAATAATGATATTATTTTTCTTAGAAATTCCAACAGTATTCTGAATTGGAATTCTACAGGAATCAAAGATTCTTTAGATGTAGAATGAGTGTAGAGTCTGACAATTCTTCTTAGAATGTATTCTTATTGTGACGCTTATTCTTATTAGTTAACTTTTTTTTTTTGTTCTTTTTATTTTTTTTTTTTGGACACATGCTTTGTGGAAGGAAATAAAGCATACACTGAATGCTCAAAGATACCATACCCGTGAGAACTTTATATTAATCACGTTTTTCTCTTCTCAAATTTTGCTTGTTTGAGTTTTTGTGTCACTCAAACGAAGGGCTGAAAAAATTGAAACAGTGAAAAAAAGAGATTTGACTTCATGAAAGAAGGAGAAAGAAAACAGACAACAATACATGGAAAGAAAAATGATTCGAGTGAAAGCGTAAAAAGAAAGAAACGTCAAGAAGTAAAGGAAGAAAAAATAGTTAAAAGTAAAGAAAAACGTTAAGAAAATTAAAAAGAACGTTAAAAACGTTTTAAAAATAACAATTATAACAATAAAAAACAATGAAAGAATTTTGATGGGTTATAAAATTTTATTATTGCTATAAAAACATAAATTTCACAGAAGTGGGATGAAAAGAAGAAAAAAAAGGTATAATCACTTCAAATTGCAATTTGAAAAAAACAAAAATGGCTGACTGATTTTCTTCCTCAACCTTCAGAGTTCAGTTGCAGAAATTTTATATATTTTTATTTATTTACTAATTTTCACCCAATACGAGGGCCCGAGAGCCACTCAAGTTAGAAGATTACTGTGTCAAGTTGTATTAGCGTAAGAAAGGTCCAGAAATACAGTTTTATTTATTTACTAATTTTCACCCAATACGAGGGCCCGAGAGCAACTCAAGTTAGAGGATTATTGTGTCAAGTTGCATTAGTGTAAGAAAGGTCCAGAAGTACAGTTTTATTTATTTACTAATTTTCACCCAATACGAGGGCCCGAGAGCCACTCGAGTTAGAGGATTACTGTGTCAAGTTGTATTAGCATAAGAAAGGCCCAGAAGTACAGTTCTTGTGGCTACACAGGAAAGATAATGACTTGAAGAAGTCAAGATCTAATTATTAAATAAAATTTCAGAGTTCAGGCAAAGACGTTAGACGTACAGTGTGGAAGTAGACTTTAGAAGGAACCAGGAAACCAATCCTAAACTGGGAACAATGTATATACCTCTATTACTGTTCAAAAGATTGGGGAGGAGCATGAACTGGACGATAGTCAAACCTATCTACTCCTATTAAAACCAAATGTTCCCCCATAACTAACATGGAAAAAAAGAATCTAAATAAGGATAAGATATATACATATATCAATAATATATATACATACATACATATATATATATATATATATATATATATATATATATATATATATATATATATGGTATAGTATAGCTGGCACTTGTATTTGAGGACACCTGTCTAATAGGGTATTGCCAACCCCTATTACAGACACTTGCTCAGGTGCATTTGTGCTTATTCATCACTCAAGGAACCCATCTGTGGTTTATAGTGCAACTATTCTGAGCAGACTGTAGTTAGTTTATGGGAAAGAGCGTGTTATCTAGCATGATCAACAATTTGAACAAGGCCAGCACACTCAAGCCCTCACCCACGATGACCAATAACTTTGTGTTAGCACAGCTATTGATGGCACCCAAGAAGACCCAATTTCACTCCAAGGTTTGGGTCAACCCACTAGAATCAACCCTCCAACCCAATTTCATGGTGAGATTTGAACCGGGTCTCATGGTAAGAATTGTAATTTTTATATATATGTTATACACAAGGTTTGTAACCAAGACTTCCGTCAACCCAATTTCACTCACAAGGTTTGGGTCAACCCACTAGAATCAACCCCTCCAGTCCAAGTCTCCTTCTTGACAAATCGACCATGGTGAGATTTGAACCCGGGTCTCATGGTAAGAATGCGAATTTATATATATATGTTATACACAAGGTCTGTCTGAAAAAGTAACCAAGACTTCCGTCAACCGAATTTCACTCACAAAGTTTTGGTCAACCCACTGGGATCAACCCCTCCAGTCCAAGTCTCCTTCTTGACAAATCGACCATGGTGAGATTTGAACCCGGGTCTCATGGTAAGAATGCGAATTTATATATATATATGTTATACACAAGGTCTGTTTGAAAAAGTAACCAAGACTTCCGTCAACCGAATTTCACTCACAAAGTTTTGGTCAACCCACTGGGATCAACCCCTCCAGTCCAAGTCTCCTTCTTGACAAATCGACCATGGTGAGATTTGAACCCGGGTCTCATGGTAAGAATGTGAATTTCTATATATATGTTATACACAAGGTCTGTCTGAAAAAGTAACGGGACTGGCGCCACAAACAATTTATTTAAATTCCAAACAACAAACTACATGGTTTCCCCTTCAAAGTAATCCTCCTCGAGTCTAATGCTCCTTCTTTGCCATGCTTCTATGCACTGCTCAAAGGATTCTTCTTAGATTCCCCTCAGATTCGTTATTAAGGCTCTTTTGATGACTTCCACACCTTCAAAATGTGTCCTCTTGATGATACCTATGAGCTTGGGAAAAGGGAATCATGTGAATAAGGAGGTTGTCCCAGTACAACAAGGCTATTCTTGGCCAGGAATTGCTGGATACTCAGGGTATTGTGAGCAGGTGCTTTCTCATGGTGAAGCAGTCACGATTTTTCCTGCCACAATTTTCATTACTTCTAGTACACTGAGCAAGCAAACATGCCAGGATCCCTTTGTAAATTTGCTGATTGAACAACTGGCATATGTATGAAACAAAAACTAGCATATATATTATATACCCACACACACATATATATGTGATATATCATTAATAGATATGTACAAGATATGCACATATATTGATAATATATCAATTTTTGAACCTTTTAAAACTCTTTATTCTGCAATCAACACCATCACTTGACAAGATACCAGAAGTGTTGAAACAAAATAGCTATTTTTGTAGTGATATTATTATATGTTTATGTTATAATTTTGAATAAATACTATATATATATATATATATATATATATATATATATATATATATATATATAAAAGAAAGAGGTTGTAGTGGTTCCAACGAGAGAGAAAAGTGTGTATATAAAAAGAAGAGAAGAGAGGTGCATAAACGTTTTTGGTTGTAATGTGTAATTTAAAAAAATTTTTTTTAAATATTATCCTTTATTTTTCATTATGAAAAATAAAGCATATTTTTTTTAAAAAATTCCACATTACAACTAAAAACGTTTGTGGCGCCCCTCTTCTCTTTCTTTTAATATATATATATATATATATATATATATATATATATATATATATATATATATATAAAAAAAAAGAGGTTATAGTGGTTCCAATGAGAAAGTGTGTATATTAAAAAAGAAGAGAGGTGAGCAAACGTTTTTTGGTTGTAATGTGTAATTTAAAAAAAAAAATTTTTTTTAAAATATTATCCTTTATTTTTCATTATGAAAATAAAACATATTTTTTTTAAAAAAATTCCACATTACAACCAAAAACGTTTGTGGCGCCCTCTTCTTCTTTTTTTTTAATATATATATATATATATATATATATATATATATATATATATATATATATATATATGTATTTTATTATTAATATATATCTACATTTTATTCTCTTTTAGCACACACCTCCCTTTTTCGCCATTGTACACAATGACACGATGGTTTTATTTTTTTGATCAAGCTTTGAAAATTGAGAGGTGAATATCAGTCAGCTCGGTGATTTTTCATTTCCTTTTTTGAACTACAATTCATATTACGTATACCTTTTATTTTTCATTTTCTTCTTACTACCATGAAGTATGTTTGTTTTAATAACAATACGAATGAAAAAAAAAAGTTAAGTTTGCATCAAAATCAGCTTTGGTTATTATAAATACAAAAAATATTCAAATAAATCAAATGAAATACATAAAAAATACAAACAAAATATCAACCAAGAAAAAAAAAATCCTGATGAAAAAAATCACATATGAGGTTAAGTAAAAAAGTAAGCACAATTTTGGCAAAATTAAAACTCATTTTCAGATGATGTTAAGGCGACATTTCTTGACCATTTAATGAGTGTTAAGCAGATTTTAAGTAGCTTCAAAAATTATAGTGAGAAATCCCTAATTTATCTGCACCTGATTCATCTGAAGCCTAAAGTACAAGAAATTAAATTCTGAAAAGACAAATCTAAAATCATCTTGAGTTATGAACTAAAATATTGTTATTACTCAACAAATTATTCAAATTACAGGTACGTTGTCAGTGGTCTAAGTCAGATGTCAAAGATTATAGGGAGGTGCTAAATCAGACATTGAAATGGTAGGCAGTGTCTAAGTCAAATGTAAAAAATGATAGAGAGGGACTAAATCAGACATTTAAAATGATAGGGAGGGGCTAAAACAGATGTTAATGATAGGGAGGAGCTAAAATAGATGTAAAAAATGATAGGGAGGAGCTAAAATATATGTTAAAATGATAGGGATGGGCTAAATCAAATATTAAACTGATAGGGTGGGTCTAGGTCAGGTGTTAAAATAAGATGGGATGGGATAAGAATATGTAATGAAGATTGTATTTTGTCCCAAAAGCTTTCAGTCATTATTTCTAGAAGAAAATGTATTAAAGGTCAGCAGCCTTTGTAATCAAAGTGCTCGATACAAAAACATAGATCATTAATAGTAATAAATAAAATTAAATGTTCACTTATCATGTCTCTCATCTGTTTTACAGAAACTGTATGTACTGATGAGGATGGATGTAATCTCCATGAAACTCGGAGTAGAACTAAGATACATGAACATTTCATTTTATTTTTTTCTCTCTCATATATATATATATATATATATATATATATATATATATATATATATATATTATAATAATGTTTTATTTAAAAAACATTTTACATCACTACATAAAAATTGTTCAACATTTGGATATTTTTTTATTAAGTTGGTCCTAAGCTTTCAACTCACATGAGCCATCCTCAGAGTGGTTATACATATATGAAACAAAGTATTTCTGGTATTAAAACTTATTTTTACACTTTCATAGTGTTTTGACCCCAGTTTTGGGGTTAACTATTTATCCATAGCTGAGACCCTAGCAGGTGCTACCATCCTGGCTCAGGGTGGACCTGGAAACACCAGCAATTAAGAGGTGTTTCCACACTCATCAAAAGCTCCCAATCAGAGGCCTTGCTGTGGACGTAGTTTATTGTCTTACCTAGGACACGGATGTAGTTTATTGTCATACCCAGGATGGTCAAAAGTAGTGATATTGACAATTTAGATATGACAATATGCTAGAGGACATGTAAAGTGCTTCCTTTAAATTAAAATGTGGAAGTTATAAATTTAATAAGTAAAGGAAAACATTGTTGGCTTAAATTTTCTAAGATCTACAGAAAGAACCAACTTTCTTTCTATCACACAACATAACTGACAGATCTTTAACAATCACTGCAAACAATTCTCAGATTTGAGTAACGCAGATTTGTTCTATAAATGTCATTTCTGAAAAGTCTATAAACCAGAATGGAATTTTACATCATCTTTTAATTTTTAATTCTAATTTGAATGCCTCGATAATCTGAATTTCATTTACTTTTTAATTTACCCTCATAAATGAAAGTCCAAACTATCTGAAGGAATATGCATAAAACAATTTTTTTTTCTCATAAAAAACAAATACAAAAAACTTTAGTAATAAGTGCAATAAAATTTAAGAAAAAAATTAAATAATTTAAACATGGAATAAAAATTATTTAAATATGGTATAAAAACATAGAAAAGAAAATTTAAAATTTAGATTAAGAAAAAAGACTTTATTATTAATATTGAATGAGAGCGTAGCATGCCAACAATGTGACGGTGGGGTACAAATTTACGATGGCCAACATACCCATCATGACCTCCATTTTAGATAAGGGTATACCAGGCACATGCATCACAGCCAAATATGTGCGATATGGGGATAGGTTTTGATAAAAACAACGCATAATCTTGCAGGTGGAACCCAGTTAGAAATACCTTTAGGTTGGGTAGCTGAGTTCACTCGGATGGTCTTGGATTGAGGGTGTTCTCAAGTATGTAGATGCGACTCCCAAGTCACTGCCTCATCTTTGCCAAGTTGACTAATTCATCCTTGGAACTTAAAAAACAACTCTCTCAATGCATGTCCACGAGTCTCCCCTCCTACCTCCAGTGATGAACAAAAATAAGGCTCCCCTATTACTATTACTGATTAACAGAAATGCTGCTCCCCTCCAACTCCTGCTGATGAACAAAGATGAGTCTCCCCTCCAACTCATGCTGATGAACAAAGATGAGTCTCCCCTCCAACTCCCACTGATGAACAAAGATGAGTCTCCCCTCTGACATCCACTAATGAACAAAAATGATGTTCCCCTCTGACTCCCACTGATGAACAGAGATGAGGTTCTCCTCTGACTACGACTGATTAACAAAGATGCAGCTCCCCTCTAACTCCCATTTACGAACAAAGACAAGGCACCCCACCGACTCCCATTGATGAACAAAGCTGAGTCTCCCCTCTGACTCACTTAGAATAGGCTTCCTTCTGATACCCACTGATGAACAGAAATGAGGCTCCCCTCTGACACCTACCAATGGACAGAGATGAGACCCCCGCCCCTACAACAACCACAGATGAAAAGAGATGTACCAAGATCCTGGCAGATATGCCCGACTTAATCTGAAGCTACTGCCAAGATAATCTGTAGTACTGAATGGGATATTTACAGTCGCCCATCTTAATATACCAAAACAAAACCTGTACATGTTAATATTTCCAATCATTTATGAGAACCATGTCTGGTATAACATCAGGGCATTTATTATTATTATTATTATCATCATCATCATCATCATTATTACTATCATCATCATTATTATTATTATTGTTTTCGTTTCCTTTGATTTCTGGCATGTACACATTTCTTTCCAGGTCCCGCCCATGGACCTAAGGTTAGAAATAGCATCATGACACTTTCCACTGACAAAAAAAAAAAAAAAACATAATTTACATAGATAAAGCCCTTCATAAAGTGTGGGATGTACTTGTGAGAACAAAATTTTGTATTTCTTTGAGGCATGGGCTTCCAGGAATCCCTTCAATTATTATCATTATTATTATCATTATTATTATCATTATTATTATCCTCATCATCATCATCATCATCATTATCAACGTTATTATTATTATCATCATCTTCATCATCATTATTATTATTATCATTATCATTATTATTAGCCTCGTCATCATCATCATCATTATTATTATTATCATTATCATTATTATTATCCTCCTCATCATCATCATTATCAACATTATCATCATTATCATCATCATCATTATTATTATTATTATTATCATTATCATTATTATTATCCTCCTCATCATCATCATTATCAACATTATCATCATTATCATCATCATCATCATTATTGTTATTATTATCATTATCATTATCATCATCTTCATCATCATTACTATTATTATTATTTTCTCTTCTTAAGCACATTTTTTGTTTACAGAGATCTTGCATTATGGTGCTTTCTTCATCAAGTCGTACAAGCTCAAACAAATAATACCTTTTGCAAAATATTTGCAATGCCAAATAACACAGACTTCTGAAGTGATGAGATATGAGGCTTTATTCTGATTTTCTTAATGTAATTTTTCATAAAAAATTTTTTTAATAGAAACAAAGAAAAGAGTACTGAACTGTTATGGGACATCTGACCTCCTAGATGCCAGCAAATGCTGGACAATCTCCTCAAAGATGAAGAGATTTGAAGCAACCAAAATGTGGTTCTAGAAAAGGGTGCTGAGAATACCATGGACCGGACATGTGAAAAATCACAAAGTTTTAGAGAAAATGGAAACGAAAAAAATAGAAGAGACAGTTGATGTTTCTAGGGCACATGATGAGGAAAGAAGGCTTGAAAAATCTGATACTCACAGGACAGATTGAAGCCAAACAGGACAGAGGAAAACAATGTGCTTGTGGAAGAATTAGTGAACAGAAACATTAATAAGGAGTGTGAACAAAAGAGTTATCAGGAGGAAAGTGGAGAGCAATTGAGATCGCATTTAAATTTTTGAAGATTTATGTTGGCTAGAAAGAGCCAGAAGGATGTGCCATACGTAATAAGTGCGAGAAAAGAAACAGCATAAAATTTACAGTTAAATCTAGTCAACTGAACTGTAAATTCAAGTATTCTAGATACCATAGCGAAGAATCTTGCCCAAACAATTACCATTGAAAGTATTTATAGAAAAGGCACAGAAAAGTAACTTTACTGTGATGTAAAAGTGATTGTAGCTGAGATGCCAGATGAGGACCAATAATATTGCTGATTCTTCTTTGGATTTTATCAAGGAGCTCTACATATATAACAGAAGCACCAGACCATATGTGACAGCAGTATCCTAAGCATGGACGGACAGTAGACTTATAGATATGTAAGAAAGATTATGGAGAGAAAAATTGTCTAGCACAACACAGTGAACCAACTTTCTTAGCATCTGACCTAACAGATTACGTATAGAGAATGTATGAAGTAAAAAAAATAACTAAAGAAATAGCATTGGAACACACGACTGAAATACACTACACTCTCTCATAGTGTAGTATGCAACCTATAAAAAAATAGTGTAAATGCTCACGATAATTACTACATCACACAAGACAATAATATGACTATTAATATTAGGCAAGTACGAGTAAATATGTTTGATATGCAAAATTGCAGTTTACATGACAAAAATAGTATTAACAAACTCATACTAGGGATATATTTCTATGCATATGAGCAATATATGCCGTCATTTTAAGTTTATAATAACTTTCTTCATCACATGAAATATGGGTATTAACTCGGTTTTGTTTAAGTCAGGTTTAATTTTGTAAACAAAAAATGCAATATGAATATTTTTTATAAAAGTTCAAAAGTTTGTAAGCAAAAAAAAAAATACATATATTTAATTAACACAATATCTTGTCTATCTGAATAAGCTATTGTTTTATTATTCTTCATGTTAAGATATCGGCTCCTTGACGTTCTATAAACTCCATCAGTCACTCACCCATTAATTCTGTTAACGGTGCTAAACTTCTAAGCATATAATATTTTATTGTTTCCCAGAGATTTTTTTTTTTAATATTGATTTTTTTTCTTTATTCTCATATCGATAAGTCTTAACGCTGAAATTTTGTAGCTTCAATCTAGTCTCATGTCTCGTTTGCTTCATCAATGGCAGCACATTGCAGATTCCCTGCTGTAAGATAGATAGATAGATAGATAGATAGATAGATAGATAGGAAGAGATTGAGATTGGAAGCTATGAACAAAGTGAGATAGATAGATAGATAGATAGATAGATAGATAGATAGATAGATAGATAGATAGATAGATAGATAGATAGATAGATAGATAGATTGAAAATGTGTATAGAAATCTTAAAGCTTCCTACTTCATGTTAACCAAGAATATGATATATATATATATAAGTTATTACATTAGAACATTTAAGTTACCACTACAAAAATGCAATTTTGTTTCGATGTCAAATTCAGACATCTCATCAGGTGGTGATCAAAGATATGTAATGATTTATAATAAATAATTATTCTATTTTTGTATTGAGCTCTCTTTTAAATTAATGTTATGAACATTTGAATTTATATTCATTTCATTCTCTTTACATTCGTATATATAAATATATATATATATATATATATATATATATATATTTATTTATTTATTTATTTATTCTAGTAGGTCTATGGTCAGTTTATGATAGAGAAATTTTTGCTGATGGACATCTGATCTTGGTTGTTTCAATGAACACAGATTTTTTCAAATATCTTCATTCCTGAAAGAATTACTCCTTTCCCAAGCCAATGGACATGACTATAAAAATGTTAAAAAATTAAAAGAAAACAGTTAAATTCATAACCTCCTTTTATTTAAAATATATAATAGATAAATTAATCCCCAAATAAAATAATATGAACATTAATTACATTATTAAAAAAAATTCAACATTTACTCACTTTTGTTTATTAGACATTAAATTATGTCACTTAGCATCCTCCATAATTTACCTAGACTTTTCAATTAGTCTTATGTACAAGGTGCGATGCATAAATTGTCGTCTAAATTATGCAAAAAAAAAAAAAAAAATGTAAATATCAGTGGTATCCCATTTTAAAAGATACATTTACGAAAATGATACAAAAATATCTTGAAATACTAAAGAGTAAATTTATTCAATAAAATGTTATTGCCTTCAACCACAATGTCCAAACTTCATAATCTCCTGAATTTTTTTGGACAGCCTCCTTGTTTAAGTTGGTGAGTGTTCCCATAATACTTGCCTTCAGTTCATCTTTGATGTTACAAGGAGTTTTGTTGATCTCTCATTCAATCACACAACATACATAATAATCAAAGGGGTTGCAGTCTGTGGAGTTAGGTGGCCAGATGTAAGGGGTGATGTGGTCGCATAAATTTTCTGACAGCCATGAATGAGTTTTTCTGCTTCTGTGGCATGGTACAGAGTCCTGTTGCCAGACATGGGGTCTTCCAGTAGCCACCCTCTTCATTACAAGGCACAAAGACCTCCGTGTTGTGTTTGGGGCCTTGTGGGGAAGATGAATGACAAACAGTTCAAAACCAGCAATCACCATTAGATTCATCCAACTCTTTCCGAATCCTCTGCATGTCCTCAGATTGACACCTAAACACTTTAAAATGTTCATAGCTTTGAACAGATTGCAGTACAGCATGCCATTTTCAAATTTCTGGTGGATCTTCATGGTGCTCTTTTTGAAATGCCCAGTCCTTACTATACTGTGCAGTCAACAAAATTAAAACTAAACAACGCACATGCATGAAATTGCAAAATCGCAAAATGGGATTTTAAAACGAAAATAATAACTTTTGTTTATAAATACCTGTTTCAAAAATAAAATCCTTACATTTGCGATAAAGTCCATCAGAGGATGAAATGTGTTGGCTAAGACAAGTTTTCCATTTGTCTTTATTCATAGTCTCCTTTTTTGAAATTTTGTAAACACACACACACACACATATATATATATATAGATAGATAGATAGATAGATAGATTTAGATAATAGATTTAAAATTAGAAAAATATTTTAAATTTTTTTGAAATAACATTAGATAAAGAAAAATTCGAATAATTTTTATAAAAAAACAATAACATCTAAATCAAATCACCCCATTTATAATTATCATAAAAATATCTATCCAAAAAAAGAATATTACAAATTCAGCAAATGACAAGATTTTCAATGAGCATATCAATCTCCTATAATAAATCTAAAAGAGAGTGGCTAGGTTAAAACCCAAAACTAACTTATATTAAAATGAAAATGAAAAGCATAGAAAAAAACAGAAGTAGAAAAATAATTTGGTATACGCCCCCATACAACCAAATGGTTTAGGACAAAAAATCTTTCTGCATTAATAGGCAAGCATTTTCCTAGTGAAAGTAAACTGTACTATTTTCAATAAAATACACTAAATTGAGTTACAGCTTGTAGAAAAATTATTAAGAAACATAATCTTAAATAAAAGTACCAAAACCAAAAAAAAATTTAGACAATGGAAAAATAAAAATAAAAATAAAAACTGATGAGGATAAACAAAAAATTATGTAAATAGAAAAAATTGTCAAAATAAATGAAGATGGTCAATAAAATCGAGAAAATCCGAAAACATAAAAATATATAAGGTTGCACTATCCATGAGTTTAAAAAAGATTCAACCAATATCAAATTTTATTTAGGATGAATAAATATTTTCTCTCAAATTTTGGCACCTAAAAGAGTCAAATTCAGTAAAATGGTAAGAAAAGCTAGAATATTTAAATATCATGAGAAACTATATATTGCTAAATTTATAAAAAATAAAAATTTTGAATCAGAGAAATGAAATTATTTTATGCCGTCATTGTCAAAAATTTTATTATAATATTTAAAATAAATAAAAAAATATGATATATATACTTATATTTAATGAAAAATATATATATATATTCTATATATTTACTTGTTTTATAAATAAAAAATATTATTAAAATTAACAGTAAAAAATTTTTAAGTTTTAATTATAGTTAAAATGAATTCTAATATCTTTTAAAATTGTAGTTCAATAAAACGTATAATATATTATCCAATAAAACACCTATATAAAACGAAATTAATATAGATGTAAGCTATTGAATGACCCATGTCCTTTGTACTTACATGAGAAACTATATATTACTAAATTTATAAAAAATAAATCAGAGAAATGAATTAGCTATTTTTGCTGTCATTGTCATAAATAATATAAATATATACATACTTATACTTTGAAAATAATTTTACATAATGTAAGTAATTTAATATATTTCTTGTTTTAAAAGAAATATAGTATATTAAAATAAAAATGAAAATATTTTTAAAATCGTAGTTAAATAAAAAACTTATTAACCTACCCCGAAAAAAAAATCTTTATATAAATATGTAAGAATTTTTGCCGTTAACAATAATTGTTTTTAAAAATCCAAACGACATGCATTTAACGGATATTTCATTGAAAATACATCCTACCCTTACCAAAACGTGACTAATAACTGATACATCAAAATACAGCGATTGAACACGCAAATTTGTCTGGTTGAATTTTTTCTGTATTGAAACGTGATTTATGAATTTTGCAGTTCAGTTTTAAAAAGAAGTGACTCAAAAATTTTGAGGATGGAATGTTTGTCTTTACAAAATTAAATTCGGACCTTGAGCTTCCATTTTTGAAACATGGTTTCAATTAATTTTAATATTAATGCTCTTGAAAATTTACATTAGCACTATTTTGTAAAAATAAAATATCTATCTCAGATTATATATCTTACTGTTCTTTCTTTTATATATATATATATATATATATATATATATATATATATATATATATATATTCAAATGTAATTATATATATATATTCAAATGTAATAATTTTATATATATATATATATATATATTATATTATTCAAATGTATATATTATATATATATATATATATATGTATATATATATATATATATGTATAGAGAGAGATATATATATATTCAAATGTAACTATTCTAAATTATTTTTTCTTCTTTTTTTTTAGTTATGAATTTTTTCCTTTATTGTCGTATGCTTTTTCTTTTGCTTTTGCTCTTTTCTTCTTGAAACAAAATTATTATTATTATTATTATTGCTTTCCTTTATGCTTCTCCTTATGTCTTTTTTAAAAATTTGAATTTGTGATGTTTATAATGCATCTTTGTCACACCTTTGTTATGTACACCTTTTTAATATATATATATATATATATACTATCATCCACAGACAGACTGTTTAACATCTCTTCAATGTGGCCAGATATCCGGTTGCCTCTTAACTAGTATCGAAACCTCTTGAATTGTCATCAGTCGGAGATTCTACCACTAAACTGTTGGAATTTTAGCATATTTACGCAGACAGGGATGAAGGCCTATATATATAATTTATATATATTATTTTAGATAAACAAACAGTGACTGATTTAATATAGGATTCAATTCGCTTTTTTACACACGCTCTATCTCTGATAGAGCCTTTATATATATATATATATATATATATATATATATATATATATATATATTGATAAATATATTGTATATATATGTTGATAAAAATGATATTTTTTTTTCTCACCGGTCTTATAATTTAGAGAGTTTCATGCACAACACAATCATCAGGTGCAGAGTAGAGATTAACTGTTACATAAATTTAAATTTTAATAAAAATATCTAGTTAATGCAGTGCATTATACATGGATTACTAGTTTTGTATTTAAAATAGACAGTATTTATTTTTTGTATTTAAAACAAATTTACTTTTTAAGTACTTTTTTTGCTACCATTTCTGCAGACTGCATATTTACCAGAGTATAAATGCGCTTTTCACAAACACCCAAATACTACACTGCATCCATTATTTATTTTTAATCATTTACTCCGAGCCAAACAATAAAGCTACTAAGACATAAGGAACTACCGAGCATAACAGAATGAGAAAAAAAAATCACATTTTATAAGAGATAAAACATTAAAAGAACAGAGATTAAGAAATTGATATTGCATTTAAATTTTTTAAGATTGAATCTGGTAATATGTATTGAAGTCCAATCGTTGAAAATTCAAGTAATACCATTAGCTGCACATGTTGAATTAGGGAGAACTGTAATCCAATATATTGTCTTCATTTAGACTTGTATTTACTGCTCAAAGAGTATTTAAAATATTATAAATATAAAACTATTTTGATGAAATGTTTCATGATAGGCATGTAATGTAGTTGTTGTGGTAGGATCCACCTAATTTGCATAGTGGAGTACCGAACATATAAATATAATTTCTCCAGGAAGAGACCAGGAATATAGAAAAGACTATCAGTCGATTGTCTACATTTGCTTGTTTCAATACATTTTGTTCTAAGTACAGGGTTTTGCATTATTATTCCAGGCATTAAACAAGTTTCAACGGGTTCATATATATATATATTGTTGAGTAGGATCCCCAATTTTTAAACCGGCCTTGACCATATAAATATGGTTGGTGGGAATAAATACAGGAATCAAGAGATTCAACCAGAGACTCTGCCCGACTGCGACTCAGTCAACACATTCTCCAGGAACGGTCTTACCAGGAATATACAAAAAAGACTATTTTTTTTCTTGTTTCAACACATTTAGTGGTTCACAAAGTTGCATTATTATTCCATGCATTAGTCAAGTTTCAGCAGTAGTTTTTGTTTTGTTTTGTTTTTAATAGTAAGGTCCACCCTGTACAAGGCCTGAGGGGGGGGCACTCGAAGTAGTGAGTTACATTAAGAAGCAGTTTATGCAGATAGAAAAGCAAGATAATGGTTAACCCTAGACTTGAACAGATTAAGATTGTAGTGATCAGGGAAACATCCTCTGGGGAGTTACTCCCACAGCGTAGTGGTTCACAAAGTGGTTATTGTTGTGGAAGGTGGAATTGGCGTAGTGAGTTCAAATTCCGTTATTTTTCACTTTTGGACTAATATTCTTGGAAAAGACACAAATACATAGCTTCATCCTCCAGCTAGAAGTTAAATAGCAGAGTAGACTGTACTCTCTAACCTTGGTTGGTAACCAGTCTAGGTGAATGACAACTCTGAATTGAAAAAATGTTTGAGCATGTGGCTGGCACTCCCTGTTAAAATATACTTGGTGCAGAAACCACAGCAGCGTGATGAGGCTGTGGCCCTAGCATGGTGTGGCTGTGGCTCAATACTCCACAGGGGAGTCTAATAACACTGAAAATGAAGAGGAGAGCTTTTTGATAGCTACTAAAATTACTGGGGGTCGGGGAAGATTATGTTATGTTTCCCAAGTGAGAAGACCATGGCTGCCTAGAAAAGTTCTGATTTGAACAGGGATTAAAAATATATTTTTGCTACAAGTGAGGAATGTAAGCTCCAAGCTAAGCCTCCTACTAGATTATTTTTTTAAATACTAGAATTCACCCAATACAAGGCTTGAGAGTCACTCAAGGTAGAAGGTTAAATGAGGCTTGTGATATGAATGAAAGAGGAGATGACAGGCAGTGAGGATTATGAGGATAAGGAGGATAGATAACTAGTGACCCTTAACCTGAAGAGGTTGATTGAAGTGTTCAGGGAAATATCCACATGGGAGTCTGTTTTACAAAGTAGCAGTTTTTGGCAAAAAGTTGTCTGAGTGCAATTATCACCTTACGTGATGCTTAATAAGTTTAGTTTACTATAAGCTTAGTTTATTATAGTACAAGGCCACAATAGTGAAGCACCCAGTGAAAATCAAACCTTGCAGACTCTATGATTTCGACTGCAACTGATTAACAGACTGATATCTGTCTTATTATCTCCTAATCTTAACTTAGCATAGCACAAAGCCACAAATATTGAGTACTCAGGGAAAAACGAAACACTAGTGTAGCAATGTCTGTCTTACCAAAAGTAAAAATAGTGTACAACAAAAAAGAGTGTACAATACCATTTAAATATGGAAGGCCATGGGTGAGAAAAGATGATTTTTATGACCGACGCCATGATTTATTTTTTTCCAAATAAACTTATGACATGTGTAACTCCCCCAGAAGTTAAAAGTGAACCTCTGATTCAACAGGTCATTGTTTTTACCAATGAGCAGCACTCCTTTGACCCACAAGGTTAGTCTGACATTGAAGAAATTCAAAATAGCGTGTAATATTACAGTTTAAATTTGCAGGCTTTATGAATTAAATTCACAGAAGCAAATGTTAAGTAGGGTAATATGAATAGGGCTATTTACATATATCTATCTGTCTGTCTGTCTCTCTCAATCTCTCTATCTATATATATATATATAAAGCAACAATAATTTCTATTAATTAAAAATACTGCCAAAATGTAAAAAAAAAGAAAAATTAAAAGTAAAGAAAATTTGTTTTCTATATACTGATGAGCTGTAAACAGCGAAACAGTCTGTCTGTGGATGACGTTATATATATATATATATATATATATATATATATATATATATATATATATGAATTAAATAAATAAATACAGATATGAGCAACCAATTTAGTAAACAAAAGTGAGTAAATGTTATTGTTGCTGTTGGGATTTTTTTATTTTCATATTTACTTATACATACTTATTTACTTTTTTTTATTAATGTAATTGCTAAAATAGGATCATGCTCAAGGAATAGAATGAGAACACTCCACGAAACAACAACCAAAAATGTTTACCGAGGAGAAATTTTAAAAAACTTAAATACTACTTAAAAGTTATTTTCACTTTGGAAGATAAGAAGACCAGCTATCAGGTCATCCCATAAGTTCTGTCCGAATTTTACCTTTTTTTTTAAATAAACAAAATTTAATATATATATATATATATATATAAAGGTTAATGGTCAGAGTTGAATTGGACCAGGGAACAGTAGTATTGAAAAGTGCTCAATACAATCATGGCTCTCCACTTCTCCCTCTCTCCCTTGCAGCTCTCAACAAGTTCCTTCCCTCTGCTTCCTCCCCCAGACCACGTTCTGTAATCCACTTGCTTAACTCCGTCAGGTATGCCACGTGTTGTTTTCCCTTGACTCTCTCTCTCCCTCAATTCGATCTGTGAGTATCTGATTCTCCAGGCTCTCCTTCCTCATTATGTGTCCCAGAAACTTCACCTGCCTCTTCCTGATATTAAGTATAAGCTTCCTCCTTGTTTGCATCCTCTTTAAGACCTTATTGTTGCTCACACATTCGGTCCATGATATCCTTAGCATCTTTCTGTAAAACCACATCTTTATCACCTCGAGTCTCTTCTTCATCTTTGAGGAAGTCAACCAACATTCGCTGCCGTAAAGAGGGACAGATGTCACATAACAGAACCTCAAGAATCAGCATAGTTAACATTAACTATTATTTATTATGTTATTTTAATATGATGAATTATTTATGTTTTAGTTTATTTTAAATAATAAAGGCTTTTGATTTATCTGCTTTCTTTTCTTTTTAAAAATATTGTTAAAATTTGTTATAATTAATAATGAAATGGAACTTTGTATTTTAAGTTTAATTTTTATAATTAAATTTGAATTGAAGTTTCAATTTTGAAACATGGGAATTTTGGTGTTACGATGATAATATATTAAAAAAAAATATATATATATATATATATATATATATATATATAAATATATATATATATATATATATATATATATATATTTGAATAAAAAGACAGACCAAGATTCCATGAACTATTTCACCATAAACCCCTTTAACAGGGTTCTGGATCAACTTCCAAAATGAAATGAAGAATGAAAGAAAATCATTTTGGACCTCATCCAGTATACGCAAAGTTAACGAAGGAGGAAGTGATAATGTATATTATATATATATATAATAATTATTATATATATATATATATATATATATATATATAAAAGTGAAATATAGAAGACAACACTTAGAGGCGACAGTCTGTTTCATGCTATATGCAATTCAGGCCACGTAAAAGTAAAAATTTTTCTCGGCTATTTATACATATACGGGTCAGTGGTATTGTGGGTAGTCTATTATGGCGGTTATTTTACCGGAAGTCGTTAATTTATTTATTTGGGTTAAATTATTTTGCTTGTTTTTATTTAATTTTAATTTTTGTTTCTTATTTTATTTATTTATTTACTTATTTTTTAATCGGTGTTTTTATTAACGTAGTAAAAAAATTTGTTTATATCACTTATTTAACTGATATAAACAAATTTTTACTATTTCTTAAGACTATATTTCTTCATATATATAAATATATATATATATATATATTTAGGATAATAAATAAAAAGAAAGAACAGTAAGATATATAATCGGTGTTCTTATTCATATTTTCATTTTTACAAAACAGTAATGTAAATTTACAGTGCATAAAACAAAAGTTAATAAAAATGAACATGCTATGACCCCTTGTCTGAATGATTGGATTTCTCTGTATCCTTGGAAACAGTGAATCATGATTTTTGTGTCCGTTTAAAACTCAATAAATTTAAAAAATAAGTTACTCCAATATTCGCTTGAAGATGAAATGGAACTAATGTTTTTAATCTAATTACAAAATTAAATTTGAAATTTTTAGCTTCCATTTTTGAAACATGGTTATTACTGTGTAGTGAAAAAACATATTTTAAACCAGTTAATATATATATATATATATATATATATATATATATATATATATATATATATATATATGAATAATTTGGGGCAAATGAATGAGGAGGTAGAAAACTGAGCTGTAACAAGTTTCATCTTGAAAAGGAACTTCTTCAGAGAAATCGCTGTTTTATTTAGAACAGTTTTATATAGAGAGTTTTATTTAAAACAGTTTTATTTAGGGCACTTTTATTTATAGAGTTTTATTTAAAACAGTTTTATTTATATAGTTTTATTTAGAACAGTTTTATATAGAGAGTTTTATTTAAAACAGTTTTATATAGAGAGTTTTATTTAAAACAGTTTTATTTAGGGCAGTTTTATTTATAGAGTTTCATTTAAAACAATTTTATTTATATAGTTTTATTTAGAACAGTTTTATTTAGGGCAGTTTTATTTAGAATAGTTTTATTTATATAGTTTTGTTTAGTGAGGTAAGGAAATAAGGAAAGAAATACAACAAATCCTAATCAGATTTTACACGAAAACATTAAAAATACGGGAGATGTTCAACATTTCAATTTCAACATCTAATGTATCAAGATATCGAACTTATTCAATCTTTTATGACTTTTATTTTTAATGTTATTAATTATCCCATATCTTTTTTTTTTAATCATTTCACCCCAAGCAAGGCAGTAAAGTCACTAAAACACAAGTGAGGGGGTATACTGAATGTGAAAGAATAACAATAAGAAAAGCAATAAGGAGTGAGAACAATCGAAAAAGTGGAATCAAAGAGACGAACAGTTAACGATTGACATTGCAGTAAAATTTTGGAAGATCAAAGTCAAATGGAAAGCACAAAGCTGGAAGATTCCAGACGCTTGCTCAGGCACATTTTGTGTTTATTCAACACCCACAGAGCCCATCTGGGGTTTATACTGCAACTATGCTGAGCAGACCTTAGTTACAGTTTCTGGGAAAGAGCCTGATACCTAGCGTGATCAACAAAAGATTGCACCCATCTAGGTACTGATCAAACTCGAAGTTGCTTAACTTCGGTGATTGTACACGAACTAAGGTGATGTGACTGCTATTTCTTTTTGAAGTTATTTTGAATTACTTTGGTATCACCGTTGCTTGTGTTTTTAAAACCATTTCACGCAAGGCAATATATTCACTAAGACGCAAAGGGTTACTGAGTGTGCGACAATATGAGAAAAAAAATAGAAAAAAAACTATTAAGGGGAGAGAGCAGTAAAAGAACAAGAATTTAAAAGAGGATAGATAACGATTGGCATTGCATTTAAATATTTGAAGATTGAACTTGACTGGAAAGCATGAAGCCGGAAGAGATTTCTACAAGCGAGAAGTGCTAGAGATAAAACTGTTAGCATAGAACTTATGGTTACTTTCAACTGTAAAATGATGAGCCCTTGCCTTCAATCTAATACTGCACTAACATCCATAAAGTCTAGGTACCATAGAGGAAAGTTCAACAGAATAATTACATGAGAGTATTTGTAGAAAACGGACAGGGAAACTACATTATGGCAGTGGAAATGTTACTGAAGTCGAGATGCCAGGTCCGGACTAGTAACATTGCATATTATTCTTTGAGGCAAATGAATGAGGAGGTAGAAAACTGAGCTGTAACAATGTTCATTAAACATCTCTAAATATATAGCAGGAGCACCGGACCATATTATACTAGTCATAATTTGGCAAGGAAAGGAGATATAGTGAGTGATCCTGGATGTAAAATTTCTTTCTATTTTAATCAAAATCACATTCTTAATGTAAAACTATTTTTCATACCTGTTATGATGAAAAAATAATATATTAAGTGTTTTGTTTCATAAAAAATGTCTATTGTATTCATAAAGTCATTCAATTAAAGTCCTAGATCGGAGATAACGAACAACTGACACACAGGCCAGGAACTAACCTAATATCGATTTTTAATGGCACTCGAGGAGTCAGTGAAATGATGTCATGAAATATGGCTCAGCATGAACTATATAAGATCAATGACTGGGAATCCCCTTGGTATGGATAGAAGTGATGCATGTGTTAAGTAACCAACTAAAATGCAGCAACAAGATTCTCATTAAAATAAATATTGGTAAGAATACATGTAGCCCATTTATGTTTATGAAAAACTTAAAAGTAGATAGATAGATAGATAGATAGATAGATAGATAGATAGATAGATATGAACATGATCAGATAGATAGATAGATAGATAGATAGATAGATAGATAGATAGATAGATAGATAGATAGATATGAATATAATCAGGTTGATAGATATGAACATAGATAGATACAAACATGGTTGATAGATATAAACATAGATAGATAGATAGATAGAAGATAGATAGATAGATAGATAGATATGAAATGATCAGATAGATAGATAGATAGATAGATAGATAGATAGATAGATAGATAGATAGATATGAACATAATAGGTTGATAGATATGAACATAGATAGATACAAACATGGTCAGATAGATATAAACATAGATAGATAGATAGATATAGATAGATAGATAGATAGATGAATATAGATAGATAGATAGATAGATAGATAGATAGATAGATAGATAGATAGATAGATAGATATGAACATAATCAGGTTGATAGATATGAACATAGATAGATACAAACATGGTCAGATAGATATAAACATAGATAGATAGATAGATAGATAGATAGATAGATAGATAGATAGATAGATAGATATGAACATGATCAGATAGATAGATAGATAGATAGATAGATAGATAGATAGATAGATAGATAGATAGATAGATAGATATGAACAGGTCAGAGATATAGATAGATATGAACAGGTTAGAGAGATATAAACACAGATAAATAGATAGATAGATAATCAGGTAGATAGATATGAACATAGATATGAACATGGTCAGATAGATATGAACATAATCAGATAGATAGACAGATATGAACATAATCAGATAGATTGATATGAACATAATCAGATAGATAGATAGATTTTGCTGAAATATTTATTCCTTTTTACAAATTAATTTCCTTTTGCATTTAGTTTACAGTATAAATCTAAATATATGTCTTGTGTGGTTGTTGTTTCTTTTCTATCAAATTATCCTAGGGCAGTGATGGCAAAACTGGGGCTATGAAATGACCCACCATCAACTTTTTAGTGACCTTCAAGGAGTCAGTGAAATAACATATTGAAATATAGCTTGCTATAAACTATTTAAGATCAACAACCAGGAATCACCTTGATATGGATATGAGTGCTGCATGTGTTAAGCTGAAGACAACAAAGTATGAACCACAAATTAATCAACTAAGATTTGCATTAAAAGAAATATTGGTAAGTATACGAGCGACCAATTTATGTTTATGACAAATTTAGAAGTACCATAAATGATACGGCAACTATAAATGATTGATTTATTTGGCTTATCTACATTATTGGTTATTTAAAGCTGAGACATATTTTGGGATTATAAGGATTTGGGCGGGGGATAATAATGATTTTCTGATTAAAGTGTTACTATTTAACCCACAGCTGGGGGTGAGAAGAGGTGTATTTATACCTTTTCTAAGAGTATTTGCGTGTAAGTGATTGCAATTTGAACCTGACTACAATTCAAACTCGGCTCTCATTCCGAGCTGTTATCTGTTGTACCACCTGCACATCCAAGCATACAGCACCTGGTACGGCCAGGCTCACTCATTTAGGTACTGACCAGGTTCAATATTATTTAATCAGAGGAGAACCAACGTCTCAATATGATAGAGCCATAAGCTGACAACTATGAAGGTGTGCCATCTTTGCCCTAAATGTATCAACTATATTTCGTCACAAGGCATTTTTACCGTCTATTTTCTAAATGCTTGCTTTAGGTTTTATGCTGCTAATATTTTGCTTTGTATTAAGGGGCTTATTACAATATCAATGAAGTTAAGCAATGATGAGACTGGCCAGTACCTAGATGGGTGACCACTTTGGAATACCATGTGCTGTAAACTTCGATGTGCAGCTGGTGTAAAAGATAATGGCTCGGAATTGTTAATCGGAGAGCCGACTTTCAATTACACTTGATTTCAGTATACGTTTATATGAACAAAAATACAGCTACACATATACATGTGTATGCTCACACATGCAAGCACATACATGCATATGCTCACACACGCACGTATGTATACTCACACACACACGCATGTACATGTGTATGCTCACAAACATCAACACGTTTATGTTTACACATATGCATATGTGTATGCACACATACACATGTGTGTGATCACACATGCATATACAAGTATATGATCACACACACATATACAGGTGTATGCTCACACACATGTGTATGATCAAATACACATATGTATGCTCATACACATATACATGTGTATATGCTCATACACATATGCATGTGTATATGCTCATACACATATGCATGTATATGCACATACGCACATATATATGTGTATGCTCATACAAAATATATATATATATATATATATATATATATATATATATATGAAAAATATAGTCTTAAGGTGTGCTATATTTATGGGATAAAGTGCTCAATATCAGAGATAGGCGTGTGTAAATATAAAAAGTGAACAGTGAAGTCAACACTTAGAGGCGACAGTCTGTTTTCATGCTAAACGCAATCGTCAGGCCACGAGTGCTGTTATTTTTCTCAGCTATGTATATATAAATATTATATATATATTATATTATATAAATAGCCAAGAAAAATAACAGCACTTGAGGCCTGATGATTGCGTTCAGCATGAAACAGACTGTCGCCTCTATGTTGACTTAATGTTCACTTTATATATATATATATATATATATATATATATATATATATAATAGAAATTTGACATGAATGGTGAAATATTGTAAGAGCCAGGGCGTAAATTTAGTTTAGATGACCTTGCAATCAAGGCACTCTTGATACACACACACACACACACACACACACACATATATATATGGCAACAAGTAAAAGTGCATAAGTTATTTTTCAATATTTTCCATATAAAAAAAAAGAAAATAAACAGTCAATTGCTGATGTCCCCTGATGTGTGGACAGACTGGCTGCTGAAGTGTCCATCTTTGAAACTCTAGAATCAATATCCTGAAGGTAACATCAATCAGTAACAAATTTTATATTTGTCTTAGGAGGACAGGATAAAGCAACTGGCATGAAAATGTATGACAAAGTAGAAAAGATTTCTTGTAACGCGTTTTGTCTTTTAGGATTTTATCAGAATAAATTTGTTATGTTGGTGCAACTACATATGTGCATAAATGAGGGATGCTGGGAAATTTAAAATTTAATTTTTTTCATTTAGATTCCTTTTCTTTTTCTTTCCATCACTTTTGTTAGTAGATATCCCACACTGTGATAATAGAAGTTCTGCCAGGAATGGTGAAATATTGCAAGAGCCAGGGCGCAAATTTACTTTAGACGACCTTGCAAACAAGGCACTCTCTAGACATTTTCTGCATAGTGAATTGTTTTCTCCTTTGATCAGAGTAGCATTTTTTATGTCAAAATTGTGATCAGTCTCATTAAAATTTCCCAGCATCCCTCATTTGTGCATATGTGTAGTAGCACCAACATAAGAAACTTAGTCCGATGGTGTCCTAAAGGACGAAACACATCAAACGAAAACTTTTCCCACTTTGACATACATTTTTCCCCCCAATATTGTTTTTGATATATAAAAATATATATCATTATCTCATCAGCTAAGTAACAAACTCTTACTTATATATATATATATATATATATATATATATATATATATATATATATATATATATATATATAGTTGAGTCCTCACCCAAGGCCTAATATTTTAGTTTCTTTTTAGATGAAATAATTTCAGATCAAAGTACAAATCATTGACTGATAAGAACAGAATTATTTTCAAAACTTGCTAGACTGGTTTTGTTTTTTTTATCCCCAATTCTTCTTAATTCATTCTGTCGAATGTCGGCACATCAACAAAGTAAATTCACGCAATTTGACTTTCAACACAATCAGTACTTGAGTTTAATTCAATTCAAGTACATAGATATACTTACTTCATAAGTATTAACAAATTTAAGCAGTACAAGGTTGCATAAAATATTTAATGCTATCTTTGCCTGATGGTAAGGAAATTTAAAATTATCTTTGAAATTCTTGTGTGGGTAAGCAATTAACTTTGTTACATCATTATTTTTTTATCTATTCAACCCAAGTAAGGTGATAATGCCACTAAGAGACTAGAGAGAACTAGGAGTGAAAAGGAATGAGAAGACTTTAGAAGGAACTAGAAACCCAATCCTGAACAAGAAACAAGGGATAAACTTCTACTTCTGCTCAAAAGACCAGGAATTTACAAGTATTAGGAAAAATCCAAAAGCTAGAAAAATGGATAGCAATTGTAGTTATTCAGTATTTAAAGAGACATCTTTCTCCTTTTAGTAAAAAAAATCAATAGTTACTAAAAATAATAAAAGATAGGAAGTTATGGAGGCCATGATTGTTCACATTCTGAAAGTACTTCCATTAGTAAAAAAATCAATAGATACTAAAAAATAACAACAAATAGGAAGTTATGGAGGCCATGATTGTTCACATTCTGAAAGTACTTCCATTTCTATAGTTACTAAAAATAATAAAAGATAGGAAGTTATGGAGGCCATGATTGTTCACATTCTGAAAGTACTTCCATTAGTAAAAAAAATCAATAGATACTAAAAAAACAACAAATAGGAAGTTATGGAGGGCCATGATTGTTCACATTCTGAAAGTACTTCCATTAGAAAAAAAATCAATAGTTACTAAAAATAATAAAAGATAGGAAGTTATGGAGGCCATGATTGTTCACATTCTGAAAGTACTTCCATTAGTAAAAAAATCAATAGATACTAAAAATAACAACAAATAGGAAGTTATGGAGGGCCATGATTGTTCACATTCTGAAAGTACTTCCATTAGAAAAAAAATCTATAGTTACTAAAAATAACAAAAAATAGGAAGTTATGGAGGGCCATGATTGTTCACATTCTGAAAGTACTTCTATTAGTAAAAAAAATTAGTTACTAAAATAATAAAAAGATAAAATGGAGGCCGTGATTGTTCACATTCTGAAAGTACTTGCATTAGTAAAAAAAAATAGTTACTAAAAATAACAAAAAAATAGGAAGTTATGGAGGACCATGATTGTTCACATTCTGAAAGGAAAAAAAAATCAATAGTTACTAAAAATAACAAAAAATAGGAAGTTATGGAGGGCCATGATTGTTCACATTCTGAAAGTACTTCTATTAGTAAAAAAAAATCAATAGTTACTAAAAATAATAAAAGATAGGAAGTTATGGAGGGCCATGATTGTTCACATTCTGAAAGTACTTCCATTAGTAAAAAAATCAATAGTTACTAAAAATAACAAAAAAATAGGAAGTTATGGAGGTAAAAAATGAAAGTACTTCTATTAAAAAAAAATCAAAGTTACTAAAAATAACAAAAAAATAGGAAGTTATGGAGGCCATGATTGTTCACATTCTGAAAGTACTTCTATTAGTAAAAAAAAATCAATAGTTACTAAAAATAATAAAAGATAGGAAGTTATGGAGGGCCATGATTGTTCACATTCTGAAAGTACTTCTATAAGTAAAAACATCAATAGTTACGAAAAATAACAAAAAATAGGATGTTATGGAGGGCCATGATTGTTCACATTCTGAAAGGATATAAAAAGAAAATAGTCAGCAGGATAGCAATAGTCAGAGATAAAGGAGGAGAGTTAAAGATCAAAGCTACTCCCCTTACAATTCGCCCTTGCATGAAGTATTGCTGCCATATATGGTCTGGAACCCCGTCTGTTTGCCTCGGGGTTCTTGATAAGCTCCAGAGGCGGATATGCAATATAATTGGCCCTGTTCTGGCATCTCGTCTACAGTCGCTCTCTCACAGGTGCGCCGTCGCCTCTCGCTGTCTTTTTTACAAATACTTTCATGGCAATTGCTCCGATGAGCTGCTTTCGCTAGTTGCAAGACTTCGCGAATTCAAGCGCCCTATGAGGCTGGCACCCCGCTCTCACCCTTTCACTGTTGAAACTACTAAATGTAGCCGTCTCTTCTACTCCAATAGCTTCATGTCTCGAACCTCTCGTCTGTTGAACTCCCTTCCCTATTCCAGTTTCCCTGAGAGCTATAATTTCCAACTATTCAAATGTAATGTCAATCGACATCTCCAGTTGCTTTGATCTATCCACTATCCTTCTCCTCATCTTTTCCTCTATCACTCCTATCTGCTCTCGCTCCAAATCTTCTGTAACCCCTTGCGTCCTAGTGGCTTTCCCCCTTGCTTGGGGTGAAATGCTTAAATAATAAAAAATAATAATAATAGCTGAAAGTTTTGGGTTCACCACTGCTGTGGCCTGGTATTGAACTCACAACTCTTTGGGTCTAGTCACTGGATCTAACCAACGTCTGTTATCCAGTGAGCCATGTGTCCTTGGAGAGCTGAGTTAAAGAAAAATAACTGAGACATCCAGAAGAGGCATGGCCCATGGAACTAGCCTGGTGGATGAAATAAAGCGTTCAGTTCAAAATTCCAATCACCTGAAGAAGGCAGGAGCGTACAATGGACGAAACGTTGTGAATATGGCAATGAAGATGAGAATGATAGTCTGAATAATGTAAATAATGTAGGTAATCATAATAACTCATTTCAGAGATATGGGCAGATACCAAATATGATATATGTGGAATGGGCTGGTAATAGTTTTTTTTTCTTTTTTATGGGCAGAGCGGGGGATGCTTTCTATCGGCTGACATTTACTGTAAGCCCCCCCCCCCGCCACCGATTAAAGAGTTAGGACTGTACCATTATCAGAAAAGAAAGAGTACGCTGACCATGACCATGTTTTGCCTTCAAACTTACAAAGGCAAACACAAAACGGAAATTTGTTTAGTTGACAGGAATACCAGCCACTGATGGGGGAAGGATGACAAGCATCTCCACCCAGCCTTCCATCTGCTAAATGTCATTTGGGGGAGGGAGATGTCAAGAAAGTGTTAATTGCTACTTTTTTGCGCAAGTTCTCCATTATTATTTTCTGTCATTTCTATCAGTCAGAAGGTTTAAAGATTTCATTCATCGTTAATATAACTTGGTGTTTTCCTTAATTTCTATTGCTCAATCCTTTTACTACCTCCCACTGAAACTTGCTTTTGTCTGTCCCCATGCCTCATCACCATTTCCACTCGATGACCGTTAGAAAGGAGGATACTTTTTGTGGACCTGTTTATCATTGTTTTTTGTTTTTTTTTCGTTTTTTTGTTTTTTTCCTCCAAAAGCAGTGTAAATAAATTCTTTGTCAGTGATTAGGCGTTTGTCAAATCTACAACAATGTCAAAAAAAAAAAAATTAAAAAAATGGAAACAAAAAACATTAAAAAAAAACAGAGAGATGACAAACAAAGGAAAACCTTGAGATTTTATACGAATGAAAAAAAATCATACTAGCTAGGAATTCAAATACACAAAGAAAGAAGAAAAATATTTCTATAAAAATATATTTATTGCTAGTTTTCACCTCATTCACCTGATCACTATTGCTTTTCCCTGACGCCCAGGGGTAAGGGTTTTCCTCATAGAATCATGCAACTTATTGGTCAGGTTAGGTATTTATTTGTGCAGCAGCCCACTGACCACACCCAGTCACAGAACAGAGGAGGAGGAGGAAGAGGAGGAGGAAGCGGAGGCGGATAATGATGTTTAGGATCAATATAAAAGCAGACTAGTTCTTTGCTAACAAAGAAATTTCTAGGATGAGGGAAATATGAAGCCGAGAGAAAGATACAAAAGTGATAAATATATAGTTTGTTAAAGTTAATACCAAAAACAAACATCATTTATTTTTAGTTTATTTCTTTCTATATAAAACATGCAACAGCATGTGCAAAACTCTGCCCTCATCAGCTGCTAACCAGGGGAGGTAACACAGTTTCAGTGGCTAAGACGATACTGCCACCCTTGGTGCCACCAGCAGCTTTTGCCACTGGACAGGGTATTGTTTTACAGGATAAACGTATCTGTTGTGGATTCCGAGATGAATTCGGTCTCCAAGGAATGACAATCGCAATAATTAAATATAAGAAATAAAATGTATTTACAAACAATCATACAAAGAGTAATACTGTTAGTAAGTCCAGGAACGCGGTTAGTAGCAAATACAGATAGATATATACAGTCTCGAAGTAGGACTTCCTTAGAGTCTACGTGCTTGTAACTGACTTCTACAAGAGGTTACCTCACACTATCTCCGTTCGTATATTCTCTGACTCTCGCCGTATATCCTCTCACTATGTGACTGCCGACTACAACTCTGGGTATTTAACGGCAGCAGTCCAGGTACACTTGGTAGAGTCCACTTATATGAAAAAGGGGTGGACAACATAACAGTATCAGTCATGGCAATTTTATAGATGTTAGTGCAATAGCTAGATTTTCCAAAATTGTGTTCAACAAGAGCATTTGCTTTTGTTTATTAAACAAAACACAAAACACTCATAGTGGCTGTTATCAGTGACTGATAATGGAAGGTAAAGAAATGTCTTTCACATTGGAAGTAGCATATTGTTACGAACATGATTTTAATTAAATTTGTTTATTTTGGATTTTGACCAGATCCAATTTGATACATGCCAGTGATGCCTACCTTCAAAAGGAAGGAAATGATTGAACGTCCAAGGAATCCATGGCACCTGACTTTAATCCTTAGCACATGGCATATCCATCCATTTTTAGCACGTAGTCAGATCGCAGTGATTCATAGCGGTTTTTCTTTCGCTCATAAACCTCTTCACTGTTCTCTTTAATAAACCCAGTAATCATTTTCTATTACCCAGTTTATAATCATTTCAACTTTCTCCGAACTGCGGCAAATTAACTATTTACTCTAATAATTTATGGTGACCAAATAAGTTATTTCATTGCTGTTTCTTAAATGTTATTTCCTATCTGCACAACAATAATTTATAGTCATCAAAATTGTCCCACTTTTTGATGTCACAAATGTCACTTTACAATCCACTTTTAGCTTGGCATGGTGACAATCTACAGCTTAAGAGGGATGACTCAGGATATGGGACATGTGAAGAGATGACCACTGATCATTTAAGCATTCCATACCACATGACAAATGAATCAATCAATAGAAGACCAAATCCTGCCCCCCCCGCTTTCACAAGGTCAATGTACTGATGATGAGGGGGTATATGGCAATGGTACAGTTAAGATAAGAATAATCTTGAATAGAAAATCAAGTACTCCTCTACCAAGTGTTCCAAGCAATAGGACTCAAGATAAACCTTTCTAAAACAGAAACAGTCAGTCAGTCAGTTAAAGAGACAGAGAGTTGAACCGAACAGACGCTCAACTCTTGAGCGACTGTTCGGTTCAACTCTCTGTCTACGGACGGAGAGGAACCCGAAGGAGGCTACGCCGAAGGGCGGAGTCTCCTTCGGGGAGGTAAAACCGGCCCTGAACCCGTTTATACGGGTTCAATGGGCATATTTTTGGGCCGAGCCCACAGGCTCAGGAAACCCACAATAAATAACCGACCTTGTGTCACATGTTGCCCCAGTGGGGGGGGGGACTGAATATTGTCAGTCAGTTAAGGGCCACGCATGATACACACTTGGGCGATCAAGTATCTTTCAATACATGACTGACAAGGCAGAAGATTTTTCTCGCAGTGGGTTGCAATTTCTTTCTGCAGTAGACTGCTCTGCTATTCCATTCATAGCTGGGAGGGGGGGAATAGATTCATACCTTTCCCAAGGGTATTTGTGCATAAGTGAATATAACAATCTCGGCTGGGATTTGAACTCGGCTCTCAGAGTTCTCAGTCTGAGCCGATATCCATTACACCACAAGGGACATCCACCTGTTATCTTTCCTAATTAGGTGACCCGTCCACCTTAGCTTTATTTTAATGAGAACAACTTCAATTCATGTTATGTCACATTTTGGACAGGATGTAAACAACACATTTGGAAAGAATTTAATTGCTGAATATGAAAATGATATAAAGTCCATACCGAAGAATCATCAAGATTTATATACGTCAATCTTAACTTTTATTGGCACAGGGCTCGTCCCTGGGCTGGTGGTATCACGGTTATGACTATCTTGGACCGGCTGCGGCCTGGACCAGCTAGGACAAGCCAAGACTAGCTATGACTAGCTTAGACCAGCTCTGACCAGCTTGGACAAGCTAAGACCAGCTTGGACCAGCGGCCCGAATGAAAATATTCGGGTCCCCACGTTAAAAACTGATCTTGTGTCACAACCTGACTCAGTGGGGGGTTAAGTAAATATACTTAACTTTTAATGGGGCTTGATTCGGCAATTAGTTGGAGATTCGTCTCCACCTAAGCTAGTCAAATTCTCTGCCTTCGGAAACCCAGATGAGTCTATGCCGAAGGGTATAGTCTTATCTGGGGTTGTAGACAAATACCTAACCCGTTTTTACAGGGTCTACGGGGAATTTTTGCCCGAGCATACTGGCTCGGATACGCCACGTTAAATTCAGCTTTGTGCCGCATCTGACCGCGTGGGGCAGTTGGCAAATATCTTTAACTTTTACTAACACATTGTGCATAATCCAAAGTCTATGTTATAAATTAGCAAATGCCATATTGGCTTTTTCTTTTAATGCTATTACTTTGTATATTTTTGCACCAGAGCTAATACCTAAACCTAGATAAATGAAGGAGTCTCTTGTTTTAATGTCATGCCATTAACATATGCCATGGGATTTATAGTAGTAGTAACCTATTGGTTGATGAAGTAGTTTCATTGTTTTTATGCTGATTTTGATACATTGGGCATATTCCAAAGTCTATGTTTAAAATTAGCCAAAGGTTTTTCATCAACCAATAGTAGTTTTTTTCATTTCTCTTATTTTTCCGAAGTAGTTTCAATCTCATCTAAGATCATCTTCAGGGGTGAATTGCTAAGAAAAAAATTAATGTAATTGATAGTTATGAATTTTTTTTGTAAATGTATATGCATCGCACTCTGGTATAATTATAAACGTGTATGAACGTATTCCGTTATAATTAATTTAGTAATTAAATATTAAAGATATGTTTTTTTTAATGTTTTATCTAAGGGAGATAATTTTAATTTGTGTAATTGCAATTTTTTTTAACTACCAGATGCATTTCCTGTTTATGCTATCACTAATTACAATTTCTGCTCATACACTGATGCAGCGGAAGTAAGGCCAAAGGTTTTTCATCAATCGATACCCAACAGTAGTTTTTTTCATTTTTTTTTATTTTCCCAAGTACTTTTAATTGCATCCAAGATCATCTTCAGGAGTAAATTTCTAAGACAAAAATTAATGTAATTGATAGTTGTAAATTTTTTGTAAAAGCACTTTTATAATTATAAACACATATGAATGCACTCCATTATAATTAATTTAGTAATTAACTGTTTATATTATGCATCTTTTAATGTTTTATCTAAGGTAGGTAACTTTAATCTATATAATTGTAATATTTTTAAATAATTACAATTTCAGGCATTTAAGTGTCACACGTGATACACACTTGAGCGATCATGTACCTTTCAATAAATACATGATTGATGAGGCAGATTTTTCCTGCAGTAGGTTTTCATTTCTTTCTGTGGTAGACTGGTTACCAACCAAGGCTAAAGAACCCATTCTGCTATGCTATTCCATTCATAGCTGGGGGAGAAGAATAGATTCATACCTTTCCCAAGGGTATTTGTGCATAAGTGAATATAATAAACTCGGCTGGGATTTGAACTCGGCTCTCAGAGTTCTGACTCCGAGCCAATATCCATTACAACACAACGTACATCCAAATTCAGAAACAGCGATCAGAAAATTGAAATAAAATAAATAATGGTACCCACTCTGAATCCATAATGAAAATTCAGGATGAGGATTAAGTAAATATCAAACACTTCGAACAACTGGCATATGGATCACTTATAACAAATTTATTATTGGAGAAAAGGAAATTGAACGTATAATAAGCTGTGCTGAAGGTAGCCTCACCAAAGATGGCAAATTAAGCTGAAAATTCAAGTCATGTTCTTAAAGATCGAAATTTTCATATGGATGACACTAAACTCATTCAAAAATATCTAAACTGTCAGTTGTATATAATGGCTTTCTCGGATCAATGATTAAAAATGGCTTTGTGTGGGGGAAGCCTGTGAGATCAGGTGAAGACTATCCTTTTCTGAACATTAGGAAATGGCACTGTTGAATCACAAAAAAAAGGAGTGTAACAGATACCAGAAATGACATCAATTGAGGACAATCAAGAGCGGCAACAACTAAAATGGATAGTACATGTAACTTGAAGAAAAAAATAATGATATAAAATATATATATATACACACACATTTATATAAAATATATATATATATATAAATATATATATATATATAAATATATATATATATATATAAATATATATATATATATAAATATATATATATATAATTATATATATATATATAGATATATATATAAATATATATACGTACATATAAATATATATATATATAAATATATCTATAAAAAATACATACATACATCTCTCTCTCTCTCTCTATATATATATATATATATATATATATATATAAAGGATGTATCAAAAATACTTTACAAGCGTTGGTGTCAGGTTCCTAACACTAAAACAAGGAAAAATCTCACTATAAACATAAGACTATATATGTATATAAGGCATGTCTTATTGAACAAATTACAAACATTATGTCTGCTAATTTTTTACTATAATCCTTAGATATTCGCGAATATTTTTCTGCATATTAAAATATTGAATAAGTCAAGAAATGTACTTTAACAGGGAGAATCCCTTTTATTTCCCAAGTAATTTCCATCTCTTTCTGAGACCATCATCAAGTTGTCAGATCCAAATGTGTTGAAACTGGCGAGAGAATCCATATATATATATATATATATATATATATATATATATATATATATATATATATATATATTTGTATATACATATATATTTGTATCCATATATAAACACATGTATATATATATATATATATATATACATGGAACAGAGTTTAGTACTTTAATTCAATTGAATTCAAATAATTATATTGAAGTTTTCGGCTCTTGTTTTGAAACATGAGAACTCTTATGCGGCGTTGGAATCATATTTTTAAATAAATAATTATAAATATATATGTATATATATCTATATATGTATATATATATATAAATATATATATATATATAAATATATATATTTGCATAAAATATATATATATATATATATATATATATATATATATAAATATATGTATATATAAATATATAAATATATATATATATGAAAATATGTATATACACATAAATATATATATAAATATATATATATACATATAAAATATATATACATATAAATATCTATACATATATAAATAAATATATATATATATATACATATATAAATATATATATATATAAAATATATTTATAAAGCTATATATAAATATAAATATATATATAAATATATCAATATATATATATATATATATATATATATATATATATATATATATATATATATATATATGTATGTATGTATGTATGTATATTGTATTATCTAAGAAACAAAATACATCTACTAAATGTACTAAGGGGTTACTGAGTGTGAAACAAAAGAGAACAATAAAATTATCTAGGAGCGAGAACAAGTAAAGAAACAGGTATTAAGATTGAAAAAGTTTTCCAACTGAGAAAAATCTGTTTGCCAGGGTAGATAACTCATATCAATTCATTAGTCTTTGTGCTATGCCTTTTCGAATTTGCTAACGTACTAAATTATATGAGCTTCACTTGAATCACCTATCAAATATTATACGAGCTTTTGGAGTTAAGAACGATTTTTCACGGTCTGCCCCAAGACATCCCTTCAGTCATTGTCAGGAAAGTTTTACTGCTCAACGCTTAATTCTTTAATGTCTCGAAAGTTCATTATTTTTTAAATGTAAAAAATTTCAGCATGAATACCATCTAAACTTGGCTCATGAAAATAATCATGTAATACGGTTACATCTCGTAATTTCTTTTTTTAATCATTTCCCTTCAAGCATGGCGGTAATGTTAATAGAACACAGGGGGTTACAGGAAGTTAAAGTGAAAGAGAAGACTGAAAATGGCGTTGATTGAGGAAAAGACGAAGAAACAGAGTTCAAGAACATACAAGATGGCGATTAAGTTACATTTAAATCTTTGATGATAGTAGTTATCAGGGAAGCAAGAAAATGGAAGTTAGTTCCACAGGTGGGAAGTGCAAGAAAAAAAAATGAGTGTGAGTGGGGATTGCATTGAGTTATTTCAACAGTAAAAGTGCGGGACCTAGTTCCTAATCTAGTAGCACGCTTAAATTCATGCAGTCGACGCACCAGGAAAAAAATGCTCGTCAGAGGTGTTGCCATGCAGGTTAAAAATCTGGAATGGACGCGCATGTACGTCAGAGGCAATGCTCAACAGCCACACGATACCCACGTGCCTCGTCTAGTACTGAACGTTTTAATTAAAGACACACAAATTTGTTGCAGTTGGGCACCTCGAGGCGGTGTAATGGCTAGCAAGCTTGTCTTGCTAAAACAATTACGACTGAGTAGTGAGTTCGATCCTCATTGTATGCCCCATACTTTCGGCCTTGTGCCACATCTAAGCTACGCTTGGAAAATTGCTACAAATTTATCGCATTTCATCACCCGAGTGACAGTTTTTAGAGGGGCACAGTGACATAACGATTATACTAAATAAAAAACGGTATCAGTGGGTAAAGGCATGAATCACTTTTCCCTTCAATTGTGGTCAAATAGCAGAGCAATTGTCACTCTTTTTCACTGTGCGACAATTCAGCTAAGGAAAGATTACCCTGTCCGAAAAAAAATTCCATAGCTTGTCAGTCGCCGTGACTGATCCGAAGCCGAGTTAATCACTTGTGAAAAGTTAAGTGTTGGACCAGCATCGGCTCACCGAAAAGACCTGTCATTGCTATAGAAACAATGAACAAATTACATATCGTTCAAAATAGACGTTTTAGACACTATATATATATATATATATATATATATATATATATATATATATTGAGTAATAGCATTATCATGTTTATTTGTAACTAGCAGTAGAGCCCGGCGTTGCCCGGGGATGTAACAGTAAGAGATAGATCAAGTATCGACCATCATAAAGACTGAAAAATAAAATTGACAAAGATTATTGTTTAAGGTTGACGGACACGCATGTCTTAATTAGTTTTTTTTTGTTGTTGTTGTTGTTTTTTTTTTACGAATTGGTCAAACCCAAACTCAAAAACATTGTTTTCAATCGTTATGAGTCGACCGATTGAATAGAATTTTACTATAAACAATTGTCTTGTAAATAGAATTTTTAAAGCATTCTGAATGTAAAAATAAAGAAAAAAGTGTGCAAGACAATTAGAAACACTACCTGCCAAAAAAAAGTGAAGTTTTGATGAAATCGGTTGAAAAATGTAGGAAATCCGATCCCATATATAAACGAACACAGACACACACTCACAAACAACCTGGGTTTTATAATAAGTATAACTCGATATGAGTTGTCCCCCTTTCATTCTCACGACAGCGATGCCTCTTAATCGTGTTTTCAAATTGATTTCGTGCAAAAACAATTGTGTTTTTCCAATTTTTGGCGCAGTCAGAACCACCGCAAGGTAATTTTACGTAGTCCTGTGAAGTTTTGCTGAAATCAGTTGAAAAATGTAGGAAATCCGATCCAATATATAAACGGACTGACACACACAACCTGGGTTTTATAATAAGTAAGATTAGTGAAGTATTTTGCTTTATCTTTTCTGCAAGTTACAACAAATAAACAGAAAAAAGTGAAATTGTTGAACAGTTAAATGGATACCATCGGGACTACTACTTTGATATCAAGTTCGACCTCTTCTGTTCAGTTACGCCCCGAAATGCATGAATAGTTGAGAGTTCAAGACGTGATGTAGTCGGACTGTTGAGCTCGATTGCGGTTATCAAGTAGAAATACTCATTGCGGCTTAAATATCCAGAAGTTTATTACAATATCAATTGAATACAACAACGTTCATGTGAAACAAGTGGCGACCAGTCTACGCAAAAGAACAATTCATTGCAACCTTCTCCATTCATACACTTTTTTCTTTTACTAAACTTCACCCAATACAAGGCTCAAGAGTCACTCTTGGTAGAGGGTTACTGAATGAGATCTGTGACATGAATGTAAGAAGTAGAAGAAATGAACATTATGAGGACAAGGAGGATAGAAAGCGAGTGACCATTGATTTGAAGAGAAACACCCACGCGGGAGTTTGTTCCGCAAAGAAGCAGGTCTAGGAAAAAAGCTGCCTGAGTGGAACTTCTTCTTTACAGTTGGAATACGAAGGAAATGTGGGTGATTTGATTCCGTGTGCGTCGCATTGCGAGAGTGAACGGGTGGAACATTTGCAATGGAAATATCGGTAGAACATTGATAGATATGCGACGTTGTGTCTGTGGGGGAAGAGGTTACAGAGAGGGAAACAAGTTTGTTGGCCTATCAAACAAACACAAGTGGAATTCTCGTTGTTAGAAACAAAGAAAAGAGTAGTGAAGTTTTTACGTAATATCAGTCCTCCTATATGGCCGTGAATACTGGGCAATCTCGTCACAGATGAAGAAGAGACTTGAGCCATCCGAAATGTGGTTCTACAGAAGGAAGAACGAAACATCTACACAAAAAGTTGAAACTATTTTAATCGGTTACTTTTAGCTTGGATCCAACAACGAATATATAAAGAAAAAAAAAAAAGAAAAACAAGTCAAACATTAGTCACCATAGAATAAGTTCAACTAAGAAATTCGGACCACTTCAAACGATTACGTCTACTGCTACTAGGGGTAAATTTGAACGATTTCTGCTAGTGGAAACAGAAAAAAAAAAAAATGAAAGAAAGATTGGTCAATAATTAGTAATTGCTATAACAATTTATTTGATTAGATTACCATTGCGAGTGAAGGAACATTTTGTGATGAAATTTCGAAATGTTTGCGTTTTATGCTAATTATAGATTCTTTGAACTTAAGCGGCGCCACCTACATGGACTGTCTACAAATGTGTAAGATCAGGGGAAAGACAAAGGGAAGTTATCTTTAGAAGTGCTTGTATTTAAGGGAAGATTTCGATGCCTATGTATTAACACAGATTAGATCTCTTACCTCCTAAAATCAAGTACGAAGTAAACGGCAGTGTTTTTTTGTTTGTCGGGAGCTCTTTAAAGAGACAATTGAATTTAAAGACCAGGCGCTTTTGGCCAACCCTTCATTTCCATGGCAGGGTGGTTTAACCAAATTCCTACCTGAACAGATTGGTCTTCGTTAAAGTTTTTCCCTCTCCCATAATTAAAGGACAGCAAACAAAAAAACAAGATCAATTAGAAAATAAAATGGAAATAAACAAATCATGACAAAAATGTTGGCAATTGTATCAAATAGTCTTGAGAGGGGGACTCATCAGATTTTGTCTTTTGATATTTGAAGTGAACCACACGTAATATTTGCCAGTACAATATGGCCAAATTCACCAAAATAGCTACGTGTATATATACAGATCCTAGCAAAAAAATTAAATTAATCATATACTACACTAAATCTAGTATATCCAACTTAATTCTTCGCAATGATTCTTCTTCCCCGGTTAGCGATTTGCAAAAAAAACAACATAGTTTATAAATTCAAGTGCCCTTTGGGAGATTGTATCTCCAACGATTTAAATAATGTTTATGTTGGTCACACCACAAACTCGCTTTCACGACGCTTGACACTACATTTGAATGAAAACTCTAACATTTTTAGGCATTTAAAACAACATGCCTGCCCGCACACACAATTTCGTAAAATACTTGTCGAAAACACAATTATACTTCGACATGAAAACAATAGACAAAAACTAAAAATCCTTGAAGCATTATACATTAAACAGTTGAAACACAACCTAAACAAAATCAACTATGGAATCTCTACAAATATCCTTAAATGTCTGTAGTTGGTGACGGAGGCCATTGGTTTGTGCCAACGGCTTTCCATACTTCATACTTCTCCAATTCATTCTCGCGTGGTCATGTGTGACGTCATGAGATGCGGTGCGATTTTCGCTTCTAGCGTCTTATATGCACGTGTTTATCGTTGCTTAGAGATCATCTATGTAAACATTCACAGACTGTCATCACTGTCTTGTCCGTATATTGCTTAATATGTTGTAATTGACATCTTTGATAATGGCTTATGTAAGCCGAAAGCTTAGATTGTATTAAAAAAAAATATGGATCAATATTGTGAATTGTTTTCTTCATTCAATTATAATGTTATTAAACTTATTAGACGTTATGAAAAGAGTTTACATAAAATAAATAGACAACACTTGTCTATATTATTTAATGAAACGTGTATATATATATATATATATATATATATATATATATATATATATATATATATAGTTATCGCCCATCGAGTACTGGTTTTGGTAAAAATAGTGCTCGGTGTAATACGAAAAAGCTATTAAGTATATATTAATAGCTATATATATTATCCCTGACCGGTAGCACGACTCGGAGTTTCACGCACAACGCAATCTTCAGGTGCTGGATACAGACTGAACGTTGCATAATTTAAATTTTAATAGAAAATATCTGGTTAACGCAATGCTGGCGAAGTCCATGTATTACATGGGTATTGCGCGGTCTTATTTAACATACAAATATATATATACATATATATATATATGTGTGTGTGTGTGTTCAAACATATATTATTGAATATAAGAGACAATGAATGTCTCTTATGTCTGATCATGAGCCGGTCTAATGTTCAAATGTTTGCTTTAATTTCGGGTGAAAATAAAGACAAAACTTGTCCAACATTTCGATATTTTTTTTATTAAGTTGGTCCTAAGCTTTCGACTCACATGTGCCATCCTCAGAGTGTTTATACAGGCATGAAATAAAGATATCCACCGTCAAAGATGATATTTTGTTATTTTGACATTATTAAATATTATTAATTATTTTGACATTATTTTGACATTATTGTTATTAATTGCTATGCGACGATAACTGTCGCGGAGTAGCAGACGCAGATCGTAAGTTTAAGATGCGGTTCTATGACGTCATACCACGCAATAAACCGAAGTATTACAATAGATCCAATGCCTAGATACAAAGTAATATGTTGTGACAAGTTTGAAATGTAATTTTGTTGAGTGTGGGTTGCTTCATTTTAATGTAGATAGTCTCCAATATCTGAAAGTTCTTTTGACTGTGTGTATGTGTGAGTATTATTGTGTTATCAACTAATATCTGTCTAATGGACATGGCTATATTTTTCTAAGAAATGTTGTTTAATGAAACTAAGATCAGAAAGGTGACAGGTAAGTCTATGGGAGAATGTGGTTGTAGTAAAACCAATGTCTGTAGTGGGTTTATTATTAGTATCAAAGATACAATCTCTGAACAGGCAAGTAAATTGATACACTACATTGGTTTTTTGTAGAGGATTTAGTTGTGTGGTTGTTGGGTTATTAGAGACTATGAGGTCAGTTGTTTAAACTGCTGCCCCAATACACTAAATTGCATTTAAAATAGATGGGATTTATAATTTATATTTAAAATAAATCGGCATTAATATTTTATATTTAAAATAAACAGGGGTTAATGGTATTTATTAAAAGAAACATATTAAAATAAACGGACCTAAATCTATATAAAAAATATTAAGTATTAAAAATTTATTATATATACAAAAAATATATTTAAGATAGGTGGGATTTATGTTTTATATTTAAAATAAACGGGGATTAAAAGTTTTATTTGATGTTATATTTTAAATAAACTGGGATTAATTGTATTTTTATTAATTTTTGATTAAAAATAAATGGACCTAAAAAGTTGTATATGCTTAATATATATAGTAGTTAATATATTTACATTTTTGTTATTATATTATTTTATATATTATTATATTTTATATATTATTATGTTATTATGATATTATTATATTATATTATTTTGATATTATGATATTATATAAACGTTCGTCATATATATATTTATATAATAATTTTTTTCAAGAAGGTTGTTACTGGGTGTGGAATAATTAATAAGAGAAACAATACCAATGACAAAGAACAAAAAGAGTAATCAGTAGATAGCGTTTGACATTGCATTTAATTTTTTGCAGACAAAAGCTGGCTGGAAAGCATGGAACCGGAAATGAGTTCTACAGGCGAGAAGTACGAGAAAAAAAACTGTTAGCATAGAATTTACGGTTACATCGAGCCAACTCAACTGTAAACTGATGAGATCTTGATGGCAGTCAAGTACTGCGTTTAAATTCAAAAGTGATATATAGTTTTCTTTAATTTACACACATTTTTATGAACAAAATATATATATATATATATATATATATATGTA
>CAHIKZ030005144.1:1002500-1007500 GCA_903632075.3 Acanthosepion pharaonis
CATGCCTTCACGCTAGCGGTGTTTCATTCCCTTTAGACGCGTTCATTACCATTACAGCTGTTTTTCATTACATGACAAGCAACGTTTGTACAAAGACTTATTAATTTTTTGTAGATTTTTTAATATTTTTATACCTTTGGATATTTTTTTACATATACATATTTTTTATACCTTTGGATATTTTTTTTTACATATACATAACTTGATGTAGACTGACATATGGTCGAAATATTATTATTATTATTATTATTATTTGTAATAAAATCCAAGACAGGTGAAACGCACCCTTCACGCTGGTGGCGTTTCATTCGTTTTGATGCGTTGATTACCATTACATCCGTTGTTTTCATTACAAGACAAGTAACGTCCTTCTAAATCACAACGGGGCGGTTTCTTGTGAAGTTCTTCCCTGGTTAAAATAGACTCTTCTTGTGGACCTAGTTAATGTGTGTTAAGTGTCGTTCCCGGCCTGTGCCCGGCTTCTCCCTTATGATGCAAATCGAAATTCCCAACCTCTCCAGTTCGTTTTGGCCTGCCCTTTTCATCTCGACTGGGTGAGCTTTTATTATTATTATTATTATTATTATTATTATTATTATTATTATTATTTTCTAATGGCTATAATTGTTTTTTAGCCGTCCCCAAATCTTAGAGAGAGAGAGCCTATTGATTTTGTCGGAAGACAGAATACCATGGCAACTCTTATTTTTAAGGGTTTGACGAGTCTTACTAACATCTTTCCTTTTGCAGTTTGTTTTCGGGATCATCAACCCACCACCGCTACCACCGTCATCATTTCATAACACTGATAGAATTTTTATGTATATTTTTGTATACATAATTGTACATATTTTTTTTATTTTTTTAGTAGGTGCCCTGTGTGTGTGAGGTATTTTGGTGTATGTAGGACGGAATGGTGACGGAGAGATTCTTATGGTGAATGAGTAAATTGTAACGAATGAATAGGTTGTGAATCTGATTACCTAGGTAAAAAATAGTGTCGACCAATCTTGATCCACCTCCTTCTTTTTAGGCCTTGTGCCACAATTACTCTATTAGTAATAATCAGTAATAAACCGTAGACAAGCAACGTTTGTACAAAGACTTATAATTTTTAATAATTTTTTGTAGATTTATATATTTGTATACTTGAAAACATTTTTTAAATATAATTTGGAGAAGACAGACATTCTGTTGAAATTTTGTTTAACATTGTCAAACACTGTTTTTTTAATTTTATTTTTTCTTAAATCGCGCTCTTCTCTTAGAACTCTTCAGAGTTCTAAGGTCAGAAATGGCTTTATGACATTTTCCATTGAATATTTGTGTAAAAAAATAAAAATAAACATCATCATTTATCCCCTTGACTTTTGTAATCGTAAGGCGGATCCGAAGGTAAAAGCCACACTAACTCTTTTCTCTAACGGTTTCTCAATGGCAGCCATCAAAAGTTCTGGTACAATCATACCTGTCTCTTATTTGACATTATCCAACCGGGTTTTGCGTTGACGTCCTCTCCTACGTCTACCTTCAACGGTGCCTTGTATGATGATCTTGCACAGGCTGTCGTGCCTCGTAATGTGTCCAAACCACACCATTTTTCTCCGTTTGAGAGTGGCTAGAATAGGTTCCTGGTGGCCCACAAAACTTTCAACCCTTTTCCGCACAAACTCATTGTTTTTTGGTTTTTTTTTGTTCCCAATAGAAAATACCAAGGAGTTTTCTCATGCATTTGTACTCAAACGCTTGGATCCTTCTCTCTGTATCTGCCAAATGTGTCTACGTTTCAAATCCATGGAATAGAATGGAGACTAACATAAATATATAAATAATATAAATAAATGGAAAAATAAACAGATAACAACTTAAAAACATACACATTTTACATCGATAAAACCCTTCGTAATGTGTGAACTATGCTTGTGAGAATCATTTTTTGTATTTTTTAAGGCATGGTCTGCCAGGAGTCCATTCAGTGTGACTATCCAATTATTATTATTATTATTATCATTTTTATTTTCTTTGATTTCTGGCATTTACACATTTACACCTAAGGTCAGAAATGGCATCATGACACTTTCCACTGACAAAAAAAAAAAAAAAAAATTACATAGATAAAGCCCTTCGTAAAGTGTAGGCTGTACTTGTCAGAACATTTTTTTGTATCTCTTTGAGGCATGGACTTCCAGGAATTATTATTATTATTATTATTATTATTATTATTATTATTATTATTATTCTTACTCATTGTTAAGAAGTTATTAACTTTTGATAAGGTTGATAAATAAGCGTTGAAAATAATATGTTAATAAAATAGAGAAAGAGAGGCTCAGTAAACAGGAAGGCGTTAGAGTAGCGGTGGAAGGAGTTGAATATAATAAAAGACAGTTTTGCATTCATCATTACTGTCGCCTAAGTCATAGGAAGTGACGTCAGGCCTTTCTTAACTCTCGGATGAGACAAGTCGTTATTTTGAGATCACAAAGTGGGTTCAAAATAACAGAGATTGAGAGAAAGAGAGAGAGCGAGAGAGAGAGAGAGAGTAAAGAATAATGTAGAGGAAAGATTTCTGTTTTTATACTTCCGTCCAGTTTGCTGATTATTATTTCTTTTTAAATTAGGCATCAGGACATTAAGTATAAATGACTTTGGTGGGTAGGACGACATACCGACTGCACCAAAACCTGACCCAACTAAATCAAGCCACACCATAATACCTATTATACATAAGTTCGTTTCGCACAGGGCCGTAATCAAAATATAAAAGGCCTACAATACTCGTTCGCTCTGCGCTACATCAGGCGAATTCTATCTAAAACATTTCTTTGTTTTTAACCATGTACCTTCGAGACGTAGGCGTCCATGCCACTCCACGGCCTTTTTTTTTCTTTATATTTTTTCTTGTGAAAAATAACGGAGCAGTTTCCCGTTTTCTTACACGCGGTTTTGAATTCAGAATAGTCCTTCTCCTAGACTGGCTGCCATTCAAGGCGAAATAAACTAATCCACTCTGTTAACAGACAACTGGATTAGGAATATATTGATTCAGGCATCGCTCGCCTGTCCGCCCCCCAATAAAATAAAAAATAGTGTAAAAGTGAGCGCAAAAGATAAGGCTAGAATTTGAACTGTGCTCTTCCACTCCGCGGCGCTTACTTGCATTGTTATCATCATTTCAGGACATAAGTGGCCATGGCTCTCCACAATTTCCTATCTCTTTTAGGTCTAAGCAATATGTGACTCTCACTTTTCCATGTCACTTTTCTGTCATCTATTCAAAAACATATTGTTCCTTTTTCTTTATAAATTGTGAATTGTTCTTTGGTAAGGTAGAGGTTCCCATTGCCTTGCCTGATATTATAAATTCGGACATAACTTTTTTTCCAGAAGTGATCGCCCTTATCAAGCTAGAGAGCCAAGAAAACTATGCCATTTTACCAGTAGCTGAGGGCGAAGGAGAATATATGGTTCTATGTTTCTTTTCGATGGCATTTAGGTGGAATGAACGTAATAACTTCGACCTAAATCTGAAGGCAAACTGACGATTTCATTTTTCCGCATTGACAACTCTTTCACCAACTACACACCTTGTTCACAGTTCATTTTGTCATGAAACAAGAATGTTATGAAAACAAAAAAAATTTTTTTTTAATATTTAGTAGTTTAAAGCATGCTGCATAGACATAATTTAGTTTAAATTGGATTATTTAATGCTGGATATATATATATATATATATATATATATATATATATATATATATATATAATAAAGAATAAAAACTATAATGAATTAATAAAAAGTTGAAAACGGGCTCGAATTACATTGCACTCAAAAAGGTAGAAACTAGAATTAAAAGTACAGAAACAAATCTAATTTATACCTGAGTCAAAAAAAGGTAAGCATACGACGGGTTTACACCATAGTTAAAAAAAGGTAGACAGATTATTTTTAATCATTTCACTCCAAGCAAGACAATAAAGCCATTAAGACTAGTGTTATTAGTTATTACTGAGTATTAGAAAATATTAAAAAAAAAACACACACTATTAAAAAAAAAACACACTATTAAAAAAAACTCACACTATTTAAAAAAACACATTATTAAGGAGATTGAACGTTAAAAGGACAGAAATTAAGAAGGCAGAAATTAATGATTGAAAATTAAAAATTTTTGATGATCAAAATTAATTCGGAAACAAGAAGCTGGAAGAGAGTTCCTCAAGCGAGAAGTGCGACAGAAGAAACTATTAGCATAGAACTTACGGTTACATCTAGCCAACTGAACTGTAAATGAATTAGACCTTTACTGCGCTTAAATTCTTAACGTCCAGGTACAACAGAGGAAAGTTTATCCGAAATTATCCCATGAAAGTATTTATAGAAAAGGCAGAGCGAATTTAGGTTAGGGCTGTGCGAAAGTGACTAAACTCGAGCTGCCAGGGAACATTGCAGACTCTTCTTTGGATTTTATCAGGAATGTCTAAGTATATAGCAGGAGCACCAGATCAGATGTGGCAGAATTTATTTATATTGCTACCACATCTCTATATTTAGAGAAGAAAAATTTGCATTATTATTTCCACCGTAGTAATGTAGCTTCTCTGTGCCTTTTCTATAAATATTTTCATGGTAATTGTTCAGATGATCCTGAGATTTTATGAATTTAAGCGCAGTACCAGATTGGCGACAAGGCCTCAATCAATTCAGAGTTTTATTCATCAAATGTAACGTTAAGTTCTATGTTAACAATTTCATTTCTCGCACTCGTCGCTTATGGGACTCTCTTCCTGCTTCATGGTCTCGAAATTTTCAAAAATTTAAATGCAATGCCAATCGTTATCTATTGTCTTCTAGATTCCTCTTCTTTTATTGTTCTCGCTCCTTAATAATGTTTCTCTTTTTTTCTTATTTTTTTTTACACTCAGTAACTCTTTCTGTCTTAGTGGCTTTACTGCCTTACACGAGGTGTGTAAATGTTTAAAGTAATAATCGGAAATTC
>CAHIKZ030005144.1:1012500-1015000 GCA_903632075.3 Acanthosepion pharaonis
GTCTCTAAAATTATGCAAAAATAGAGATGATTCATAGATTGATGTATAAATAGAGACAAGTGCCAATAAAAAATATTCTGTCGCCTGATAGTGTCATTATCGAAATTAAGTGCATAGCTCAAGATGAAGATTAGATCGGATAGAAAACGATTGCATTCAACAGTTTTTAGCGAAAGGTGTACCTAGTTAATGTGAGTAAGTGTTGTTCCTGGCCTGCATCCCGGCCGTTCTTTGGTTATGATCCAAGTCGAGATTCCCAACCTCCCCAGTTTGTTTTGACCCCCACCCCCTTTCATCTCGACTGGGTCAGTTTTATATTTTCCCATTCCAGCTTAATATTTTATACTTTTTCCCACTCCCTTAGCGAGAGCGTCTCTTGATTTTGTCCCCTGGGCAGAATACAGCGGTCTCTCTGTTTTATGGGTTGGACGGTCCCTACTAAAATCAATTATGTTTAGTTTGTATCTGTGTTTATTTTAAGTTTATTATTGGGTTTATTTCCCTCCCCTCTCATTTTATCATTATTAGAATTGTATATATATATATCATCATTAAAATTTTTATGGCATGGGGGTGCGATTTTGGTAGGTCTCCCTTGAGAGCACGTGGTATTATGGTGGTTGAAGGATTGTTTGGTGATGGACGAGTTCTTTTGGTGAATGGGTAAAATGTAATGTACGAATGAGTCGCGAATCTGATTAGCTAGGTATAAGATAGTTAGTGTTGACCAGCCTCTACCCCTCCACTTTATTGGCCTTGTGCCACAATTTGTACTTTTTGTATGAATAAATACCGGTATAACATAACAGAAAAAAAATTCTATTGTTAACATAGAGAAAGACAGGATTATTTACGTATAGAGCATATCACTTCTGGCTTGGATCAAAGTATCGGTCAGTACTACCTGGTCCTGGTATAATCAGTGTTGTAAATCTGCAATCTGCAAAATGAGTACCCGCCCACGCACACACACGATGAAAAAGAAGCTTGCGCCAATGAAAAGTGCATATAAAAAAAAGAAAATCGAGAAATATAATCAGTGAATTGGTAATACCCTCTGACGAGTGGACAGGAGAGTGAGTCTACGAGACTCTGGAGTTGGGGTGCTGAAGGTAACATCTATCAGTTAAGTGGCAAACCTTTTAGTTGTATTAATTTTTCTCTCTCTCTTTCTCTTTATATATATATATATATATATATATATATATATATATATATATATATATATATATATATAATATATATATATATATATATATAAATACATATATATATATATATACATATAAATACATATAACATATATACACATACATAAATACATATACATATATACCTATATATACACATATAAATACACACATATATATACACATAAATATATGTATATGCATACACATATATATACACACATATATATACACATATATATATACATATAAATATATATATATGCATACACATATATATACATATATATACATATATATACATATATATACAGACACAAACATACAAAAATACTATTATATTTTTTTATTATTAGCATAATAAAATAATTTTTTATCATAAGCATAATAAAAATAATTTTTATTATAAGTATAATAAAAATGATTTTTTTCATTATAAGTATAATAAAATACTTTTTACTATAAACATAATAATTTTTTTTATTATAATCTCTAATTATAAAAATATAATAATAATACATATGTGTGTGTGTGTGTGTGTGTGTGTGTGTGTGTGTGTGTGTGTGTGTGTGTGTGTGTGTGATTAATACAGCTATAAAATGTGTCATTTAGTTGATTAACGTTATATTCAACACCAGACTCTAGATTTTCATAGAAGAATCTTTTTGTAATCGTTCGGTCCACTCGTCAGGAGGTTTCACCAATTTACTGCCGATTTTCTCATTTTTGTTATTTTTTAAATTTAAAAAAAAAATGATGTACTTTTTATTGGAGTTAGGTTATGTATATATACAGATAAACATCGTGCTTTATGGATGTAGACCTTTGAGGAGTTGTTTCTTTAACTTTTTATCGTATCATTCTGCCGAGGGAGCTATGATAAAATGAAACAATAAGGCGAAAACTAGTCAAAAGTTATTGCTGAAATTCACAGTATCCTACTGGGGAACAACATTCTTCTGGCCTCAATTTTTCTCCACATCCGTGGGGCGATTGTCCAGCATTTATTACCATACAAGGGGACTGATATCATATAGCAATGCATAACTCTTTTCTTTGTTTCTACAGCACTTCAGAATACATCTTTTGACAATCCAATGCATGTTCAGATTTAGAAGTCGCATTTTCGTTCTTAATCACCAGTTTCTCCCAGACAGTCATAAATACCTAGTCTGTTAATGCAGAAAACGACTAAAAACACCAAGAGGCTGAGTAATAGAGCATGGCAGAGACGGTGGTGAATATCAAGATTTTCTGGGTCACTATATATATATATATATATATATATATATATATATATATATATGTGT
>CAHIKZ030005144.1:1020000-1025000 GCA_903632075.3 Acanthosepion pharaonis
AATTCTATCTTACATATCTATAAGTCTACCTTCCGCCCATGCTTAGAATATTGCTGACACATATAGTCAAGTGCTACTTCTGTATATTTGGAAATTCTAAAAAAAATCCAAAGAAGAATCAGCAATATTATTGGTCCGGATCTGGCGCCTTGGCTTCGGTCACTTTCCCGCCACCGTAAAGTCGTTTTCTTGTGACTTTTTATATATATATATATATATATATATATATATACTTTCATGGTAATTATTCGGATGAACTCTTTTCTCGCACTCCTCGCTTGTGGAACATTCTTCTGGGTCGATACTTTCCAGTCAACTTTGACCTTCAAAAATGTAAATGCGATATCAATCGTTATCTAGTGTCCCCCTTATTACTCCACTATTGTTCTCCCTCTTTAATAATGTTTCTGTTTTATAACTCTTTCACACTCAGTAACCCATTTAGTGGCTTTACTGCCTTGCATGGGATAAATTTGATTAAAAAAAATTGCAATGTATATTTCGACACTAAAATAACTTCCAATGAATTCTTATAGTAAGATAATTAGCAAGGTACTCTATCTATGCTCCTGGTATTTGCTGGGTCACAATATATTTAATCATGAACAGGAAGAAAACTTTTGATAGTTGTATTTCATGAAACCTCGTTGTTTTAACAGAAGTGCGACAGTGACATCCGGAGGCGCATTGGGATAGTGAATGATGCCTTTCTAAAGCTAAACAAATGGAAAATGCTGGATAATTCCTTTGCGTTTCAGGAAGAGACTTGAAGCAAGAGAAATGTGGTTCTTTCTTTTTACAGTGACGTTCACCCTGTACAAAGCTCGGGGGCCCACTCGAGGTGGGTCCTTACAGAGTAAGAAGCACATAGATGAGTAAAATAACGGTTAACTTCAGGTTTGAACATGTTAAGATTGTATTAACCGGGGAAACATCCCCTTGGGAGTCGATTCCATAGAGCAGTGATTCGCGGAAGAAGCTGCTTGCGTGGAACTTACTTCTTACCAAAGGAATACGGAGAAGGTGGTTTGCTACAGTGGCATGGCGCGTCCTAGCCGTTAAGGTTCTAACTGGCGGAACCAGGGAATGCAATTCGTCCGAGCACACTATAGTGAACCACCCTCATTCCCTTCAGATTCCACTGGGGCAGCTTCTTCTCACGAGCCGCGGCTTTGTGGATGCTTTGAGGATGTTTCCCCGTTCTCTACAATATTAACCGATTCAAGTCTCTAGATTAGCCAATATCTTCCCAATATATCCCCCTAATAAACTCTGCCTCTTACTCCATAATCCTCTACCTTGAGTAGCTCTTTAGCCTTGTATAGGTTGAATAATATTAGAAATATAGAAAGCTCTTACTAAGGTTCGTTTTTTTCATTATCTCTCCCAATCTCTGTTCATTTTACTGTGGTCTTCACCCTGTACAAGACCCGGGGGCCACTCAAGGTAGACCGTTACAGAGTAAGGGGTACAGATTATGCGGATATATGTGGAAGATAACGGTTTAACCTAGATTTGAACAAGGGAAAATTGTAGAGATTGGGGAAGCAATATCTTGGGAGTCGGTTCCACAAGGCAACAGTCCGTGAGAAGAGCTGCTCGAGTGAAACGTACTACTTACCAAAGGAATACGGAGAAGGTGGTTTGCTACAATGTGAGTGGCATGGCACGTCCTAGCCGTTAAGGTTTCTAAATGGCAGAACTATGGAATGCAGTTCGACCGAGCACTTTACATGGAAATAGCGACAGAGCAGCGAAAGGCTTGCCATATCCCGTCTGTGAGAGAAGGGTGGCAAGGTATAACATACTTTATCACCCACAAGGGAAAGGAGACACATTTGGATACTTTCGAGACTGTAAAATGAGGACTGGGCAGTAATCTATTTTAGGCTTGACCTGACTCTTGTAAAGGTTGAGGATAGTACGAGGAACCAGGTACTTACTAAAGCGGTACAAGTAACCGACCATTTTTCCTACATTGTATGGATTGCATGTACGAGTTTCACTTTAGGAGTAGGGAGCGTTTATGGCCCAATGGACGCTCAAGGTACAGGGCCTCCTCGAGAGGACATTAATTCATCGTGACTGGTGATAGTTCAGGGATAATGGAACTAGCTTCGTTCTCGAAGCATTAAATGTAACCAGGCCGTTTTTTTTTTTACCCCTCTGATATGTAAAAGCTAGTAAGAGGTTTGGACCAAGAAGCGAACTTTTGGCGGGGGGGATGTCTACTGTTTGGGCATCGGAGGACTGGCCGCTAACTAGCACCTTCAGAGATCTACCCGTATGGAAGTATGTGGGAAACGAGGCCAACAGGTGGAGTTTAACATATTTTTGATTAACTAAAATCAAAACAGCAATGTAGAACACTTACGAGACCCTTAGACCCTTCTACAAAGATATACTTCCAAGAGGAGAGATCAGCTACCAATCTCTAGTTATCTAGAGTTTTGAAGGTGCCCCCATATACTGTTGTATCGTCAGCATAGATATTCACAAATGATTGGAGTTTAATCTTAGGCAGATCATTTATTTAAAGTAAAAAGAAGGTTGGACCGAGAAACGAACACTGAGGAACATATGTGTGAGATATTAACTCATAAGAAGCCATGAATGTCTTTTGCTTATCGTTTCAGTAAGTATCTTGTAAAGTTAGAGGATAGCATGAGAAATCAGATACTTACTGAAACGATACAAGGGACTGGTCATTGTATCAGCATCTTTAGCAATGGATTAAGGTCTGGGTTGAGTTTAAGGCCCAGTAGGTTCTCAAGGTATAGGGCCTCTCTGAGGTAACATCCATCCATCGTGACTGATGATAGTTCAGGGCCCGATAAGCAATGTTGGAATATAATTAGTTTTGGTTTTCACGTCATTGAATGTAACCATCCAGTTCCCCACCCCTTGAGATGTTAGAGCTAGATCAGAGGAGAGATCAGCAGCCAATCTCTGATCAACTAGAGTTTTGATGGTGCACCCATATACTGTTGTATCATTAGTATAGATATTCACAAATGATCTGAGTATGCTCTTTGGCAGATCATTCATGCAAAGTAAAAAGGGGGGTTGGCTCGAGAAGGGACCCCTGGCCGGTGACAATTACCTTCATTGACTTACCCGTTTGGAAGGACTTTCTTATTGAGAAGACACTTCCAGTAATTCCGTAGCTAGAGAGCTTGAGCAGCAATCATTTGAGCCAAACCTTGTCAACGGCCTTCGAGATGTCTAACGGTATAGTCCACGGGATGAAAAAAAAAAGGATACTGAGAATAACATTAATCGAACATGAGCAAAAGTTCTAGAGAATATGGAAACACACACACACACACACATATATATAGACACACATATTTATATACACACACATATATACACACACACATATATATATACACATATATACATATATACACACAAATATATATATATATATATATTAAAAAGAAGAGAGGTGCCGCAAACGTTTTTGGTTGTAATGTGGATTTATTTAGAAAAAATATTATGCTTTGTTTTGCATAATTTTACTACGACACGTGTTTCTGGTCTCGCGACCGTCTTCAGGTAAAAGTGGAGATTTCTACATATTATTAAAAATAATTAATTTTTCTTCATGTTCAATGTGAAATGTTCTCGATATGAGACATTCTAGAAAGAAAATTCGGATTGCCAACACACAAACAGAGAATGTCTCATATCGAGAACATTTCACATTGAACATGAAGAAAAATTAATTATTTTTAATAATATGTAGAAATCTCCACTTTTACCTGAAGACGGTCACGAGACCAGAAACACGTGTCGTAGTAAAATTATGCAAAACAAAGCATAATATTTTTTCTAAATAAATCCACATTACAACCAAAAACGTTTGCGGCACCTCTCTTCTTTTTAATATACATACTTTTCTCTCGTTGGAACCACTACAACATATTTCTTTTATATATATATATATATATATATATATATATATATATATAGTTAAACCCAGAGAGCCAGACAAAACTACCAAGGTTTCACCTCAGCGGATCGTCAGGAAAGTCTGTCCAGCAGCCTTCCCTGACGATCCGCTTAGGTAAAACCTCGGTAGGTTTGTCTGGCTCTCTAGGCTTAACTAGGTCTGCTCTACTCACTGTATTGAGCACTTTATTTAGTTATTTTGCCTACTCGTATCGGGGTTTTTTTCCATTGGGCCTTGAACTCATATGCTGGACGATTATTTTCGGTTAACGTACATGTTCTTGGTTCTTTCTTTTTTATACCTTTTTTTCCCTTTGGTATTGGCTTGTTTATTTGCAAAGCACTACACCGAAGATTTTCCGAGCGAGTATAATTTCTTATACTTATAAGATTTCTATTAATAATAATAATAATAATAATAATGTATATATATATATATATATATATATATATATATATATATATATATATATATATAAATTAATTGATTTAAATATATTTTTTTCCGCTCCACAGTTCTAACCATGTTTCAAAAAATGGAAGCTAAAAGCCAAGAATTTAATTTTGCAATTAAATTAAAGACATTAGTTCATTTCATCCTCAAAGCAATTTTGAGTAACTTTTAAAATTACTGGGTTTTAAAGACACAGCTAAAATCACGTTTCCATGGTTAGCTGTGTCTTTAAAACCCAGTAATTTTTAAAAAGCTACTCCAAAATTCGCTTGAGGATGAAATGGAACTAATGTCTTTAATTTAATTACAAAATTAAATTCGGGGCTTTTAGCTTCCATTTTTGAAACATGGTTAGAGCTGTGTAGCGGAAAAAAACATATTTTAAATCAATTAATTTATAATGTTAATGCTCTGTAAATTTACATCGAGCACTATTTTGTAAAAATAAAAATACCGGATTATATATCTTACTGTTCTTTCTTTTTATTTATATACATACATACATACATATACATATATATATATATATATATATATATATATATATATATATATAAAACTATGTCGACTCATAAGTAATTTCCTTTTG
>CAHIKZ030005144.1:1030000-1082500 GCA_903632075.3 Acanthosepion pharaonis
TGTGGCCTTGTGTCAAAATTAAGCAAAGTAAAATAAGAAAACAGTGTCTGTAATGATTTGTTAAGAAGGCCACGAGTTTCTAAGTTCGTCAACGGAATATTTTTTGAATTGAAAAATAAGTTTATTATTTTATTATTTTTAGCTGTGTAGTTAATAATTCTACTGTTCACTAGTTCACAGCACCAAATGACGTTACCACGAATTAATGTTTAAAAATAGGATTTAAAAAATATAGGGCCAGGTCAGTTCAACAGAAAGAAAAAAAAATTGGGTTCGATATTTATTATTATGTTTTTAGCTCTCATATTTATAATTTATTATTGATTTTTTATCACAAAAATTAAATGGTAATTAAAAAAAGATTAGAGACCATAAGTAACACGAACAAAAGAAAATTATATTTGAATAAATAATTTTAAATTTAAATGAATTTATATTTTGAATTTGGATTTCTTGAATGACGAACACAGATTTGGTTTGGATTTGTATATTTTTTTTTAAATTGTAAACGTCCGAGATTAGGTCAGGTTTTTTTTTTGTTTGATTTTTACTTATATTCCAGGTGAAATAAAAGTAAAAACTCGACTCTAACGACTGACTCACTCTCTCTCTCTCTCTCTCTCTCTCTCTCTCTCTCTCTGCTCTGTCACGCTGACTCGCTATTTCTTTCTCTAATCTCTCACACACACACTCGTTCTCTTTGGTTTAAGCTTTTTCTCTTGCTTTCGCATCCTATCTCACTCTCTCGCTTTCTCTTTCATGCGTTCTCTCTCTCACTTTCTCTCTCTCTCTCTCTCTGACATTTGCACACGCGTTCTCTCTTTCGCTCTCGATTATTTTCTCCCTCTTCTTCTCGCTCGTTCACCTTCCTTCTCACTCTCTATCTCTCGTTTTTTTCGCTCTCTCTCTTTCTCTCGCTTATGTTTCCAATGACTCTTGCATTTTCTTTCACTCTCCCTCTCCCGTGTTCTCTCTCTCTCTCCTTTTCTTTTTATTTCTCTCTGTCTCTCTCTTTCTCCCTATCTCAAAGTTCCTGTCCGCTCTCGCTCAATCTCCTCCCACTCGTAGGGCAATGGTCTGCACGTCTTGCAGACAATTTTTACTGAAATGAACCCAAATTCTAACTGGGTGACCCCCCACACACACACACACACACATATGATTGTCTCACATTAGACAAAGTTTAAATATTTTAAAGTGTTACATACAAACACGTTTGCAACATTTTTAAGCGCGAAAATTTATCTGGAAATTCCCATCATCAGCACGCCTTACTCCGTGTGTGTGTGTGTGTGTGTGTGTGTGTGTGTGTGTGCGTGTGTGTGTGTGTGTGTGTGTGTGTACGTTTTATACGTAGGTCTTATTTCAGGAAATAGGTACAAACGATTTCGTGGTAAATAATAATTAATCCTACAGATCGATCGTTACTATTACACTATTTACATTGTTCTAATCTTTATTGCCATATCTACGACGTTTCGGCCTTCTTCAGGAGATATACGTTGGAATTTCGAACCGAACTCTTTATTTCGCCTGCCGGGGTAGATTGTTCTAGTTCCACGTGCCATGCCTTTTCTGGATATCACAGTCTCAGTTATTTCCCATTAGTAATTTAACTCTCCAAGTTTTTGTGGACAGGTATTGAACTCACCTGCGTCAAGTCACTGGATTACTTCAACCAACGTTTTTATCCACTAGGCCATGTGCCAGTGGGCGAAATAAAGGGTTCGGGTCGAAATTCCAAAGTATATCACCTGAAGAAGGCTGGAACGTACAACGAGCGAAACGTCGTTAATATGACAATAAAGATAAGAACAATAGTCCGAACAATGTAAATAGTGTAATAGTGTATAGTTACAATACCTCATTTCAGAAATATAGACAGATCGATCGTTATACAATAAAAAAAATTAAGAGAAGAATCCAGAATTAAGTCTCGAGCTACGGACTTATTGATTCAACAAGCAAAATATATATATATATATATATATATATATATATATATATATATATATATATATATATATTTATTCCAAACGAAAGACGCTTAAATTTCGTAAATTTCCTGCACGATTAATGGTTAAAAATTATAAAAGGAGAAATCACTGAAATTAGCATTATTTATTTACTCAAGTTAGTTGATATCAAATATCAATTGTTAACGCAAATCAATAATGAGATTACTCAAATAGTATTCTGCTTCTTCATGTACCGTGTCCCCCTCAGGGTGTAGGCGATCATGGCTCTCCACAATTTCCTGACTTTCATAGCTCTTAATAAATTTTGTCTTTTTGCTATTTCTTCTAAAACTTGTTCCGCTATCCATTCACTCGAGCACACTAAGTATGTTATACGTTGTTTTCCTCTGTACTTGCCTTCAATCTGCCCTGTGAGTATCCGATTTTCCAAGCTCTCTTCCTTATTATGTACACTAAAAATCTAGCTTTCGCATCTTGATGTTATTTATGAGTTTACTTTTTGGTTATTTTTCTCTAAAACTTCATTACGAATATTTGTGTGTATTTAGACAGCATTTTTTCATTCATACATGTTTCATTAAATAATATAGAAAAGTGTTGTCTATTTATTTTGTGTAAATTCTTTTCATAACGTCTGATAAGCTTAATAACATTATCATTAAACGAAGAAAGAAAATCCCAATATTGATCCATATTTTTAAATCCAATCTAAGCTTTCGGCTTACATAAGCCATTATCAAAGATGTCAATTACTGTACAACATATTAAGCAATATACGGACAAGACAGTGATGATAGTCTGTTATTGTTTACATGGATGATTTCCAAGCAACAATAAACACGTGCTAGAAGCGAAAATCGCACCGCAGCTCATGACGTCACACATGACCACGCGAGAGTGAATTATATATATTATAAATTCCCAAGAGGATAGAATCCAGGTAGAACTCAATGTCCAGGACAGAGAAAGAATATATAAGAATATTTTCCGATTTCATTTTGAATTTGTAGGTCTGATGAATTGGATCATGATTACGATTCCAATGTAATAAATTATAACCATGGAATATTTGTGTTTGAGCCTTTTATATATATATATATATATATATATATATATATATATATATATGTAACACTTTGCTTTTGAAATTTTCTTAAAAATTGTTTAATCACCAGTCACTTACCATCACCTGAAGAGGCACAACAGCGTTACCGAAACACGAATGCTATAGTGTAGCGATTTCAACATATTTTTGTTCTAATCTCTTAATCTGTTATAATAAAATTAATAATATATTGATCTACTTCGCATTGAGCACTTTTTAAAAATTTGATGCTACGAACAGTGGAATTTTACTCAATCTGTTTTTCTCATATTTGGATATACATACATATATATATATATATATATAGATAGATAGATAGATAGATAGATAGATAGATAGATAGATATGTGTATGTGTGTGTGTGTGCGCGTGTCGTCCTGGATATGATGATAAAACTAAATCCGGCAGCAAGGCCTCTGATCGGGTGATTTTGAGGAACATGGGAACACCTCCTAATTGCTGTTGTTTCCAGATCCCCCCTGACTCGTGGCGGTAGCACCTGTTAGGGTCCCAGCTATTGGCAAATAGTTAAACCCCCAAACATTATGAAAGTATAAACGTTTTTGTAGTAAAAAATACCAGCAATACATTTTTATAGTAAAAGAATTACCAGCAATACATTTTTGTCAAATAAATTACTCATGCTCCCAAAAAGATTTAATTTCGGCATTAAATGACTCATAATGAGTTGCTATGCCGCTATTCAAGCAAATCAATGTGTATGTGTTTTTCTTAATGTTTTGCTTAGCTTCTGGAAGGCATCTTTCACTACGCCAATGAGCCTTCGGATTACAGTGTCGTACTTTCCATCCTCTGCTAAAACATTTTCCAGATTATTTAAATTGATGCATTTGTTCGATTTTGGTATCTCTATTTTTGAATTTGCATGTTGATCTGTTCCTTTTGTTAATATGCATCCTGTCTTTTTTCAACTGATGTTTAGTCCTTTCTTCTCGCTTTCCCTAACTACCTTCTGTCGGAGTGTTTTTTAGTTTCCTTTCTGTGCCTGCTAACAACACTGTGTCATTTGCATATCTTATATTGTTAAGATTGGCTGGTTTGGTTTGTTGGCATATCAACACCTCAATGGGTTATTTAATGCCGACAAGATTTTTATTGCTAGCAATATTTTTTTTCCAAAAATTATTGCTGGTAATAAATTTTTTGCAAGAATGTATTTCTGGTATTAAAACCTATTTTTACACGTTTTGACTCCTGTTTGGGTGTTAACTATTTGTCCATAGCTGGGACCTTAACAGGTGCTACCACCCCAGGTCAAGCTAGACCTGGAAACACAAGCAATTAAAAGGTGGTTCCATGCTCCTTAAAACCTCCCGATCAGAGGCCTTACTGTTGGATGTAGTTCATCGTCTTGCCCAAGACGCGGATGTAGTTTATCGTCATGCCTACGATAAAGTTGGCTGGAAATCATGAAGCCGGAAGGGTGTTCCACAAGCGAGAAAAGAAACAGTTAGCATAGAACATACAGCTACGTTTCCTGAAATTATAATTTGGCCGCTAAATGGAGAAGATAATATTATTAATGGTATAAACTGATGTTTGAAAAATGATGATTTGGGTAAGAAAAATAAAAGAATCTATGAATTGATAATTATAACTTTTTAAATAAATTGTCGAAAAATGATAGTTTCGTGTGTTTATTTATTTTTAATTTTTTGATAAAAAATCTTTTAAGAAAAAAAAAAGATCTTCATTTCGTTCAATTATAAGTCGCTTGAAAGAGTAAGCCTTTGTTTATTTAATTCACCCTGTGTGGAGTAGTGGATAGCGGCTCGGATTGAGGAATCAGGGAGCTGAGTTCGAATTCCAGTCGAATCCATTACAGTCACTTACGTGCTAATACCCTTGGGAAAGGTATGGATCCTCTTCATTTCCCCCTATCTATGGGTAAATAGCAAGACAGACCAGGTTCTGTAGCCTTGGATGGCAACTGGTCTACCGTAGAAAGAGATGGCAACCTACTGCGGGAAAAAATCTGCCTCGTCAGTCATGTATCGCCTAAGCGTGTATCACGCACGGCACATATCTGACTGACTGAGACACATAATAAAGAAAAAAGTTTTGGAGAATTTGACATTCACGGGGCAAATTGAAAACAAAGCGATCAGAGGGAAACAGCGAGTAACCCACTTAACGAGCCTTTGTAAGTGGCTGTCAGTACAGGGACTGAGAAGGAAAGTAAATGGGCACACACTGCTTAGAGCTACAAAGGATAGGAAGTTGTGGAGAGCCATGTTCAACCTACTTAACGAGCCTGTATAAGTAGTTGCCAATACAGGTACTAGGAAGGAAGGTAAATGAACAAACATTGAGCTACAAAGGATAGGAAGTTGTGGAGAGCCATGTTCAACCTGCTTAACGAGCCTGTATAAGTAGTTGCCAATACAGGTACTAGGAAGGAAGGTAAATGAACAAACATTGAGCTACAAAGGATAGGAAGTTGTGGAGAGCCATGTTCAACCTGCTTAACGAGCCTGTATAAGTAGTTGCCAATACAGGTACTAGGAAGGAAGGTAAATGAACAAACATTGAGCTACAAAGTATAGGAAGTTGTGGAGAGCCATGTTCAACCTACTTAACGATCCAATGTAAGTGAATGTCAGTACAGGGACTGGGAGGGATAGTAAATGGACAAACGTAGCTTAAACCTACCAAGGATAGGAAGTTGTGGGGAGCCATGAATAACCATGCTCTGAAGGGACACGAAAACTAAAAGAAGATAATCGAAAGTACAAAAAAGCTCGTGTTAACGAACCTCACCAACCTGTAACTAAATTAATTACAAAGTCCACATTTCCATCGATTTTTCACTTTAGCTTGAAACCATTTAAATAAAACGAGATGACGAAATTGCCTAATTGATGTTTTGCATTCTTCTTGCTCACTCTTGGGTCTTTAATAATCGAGCCCCACCCCAGGTTTATTAATATTTTTTTAAAAATATCAACACACCCAACTCTTAGTCCAACCCACTCTATTTATTTTAGCATTTTCACGAGAGTTGGTTCACTGTGTCATGCTAGACATTTTTTTCTCTCCAGAATCTATCTTACACATTTACATGTCGGCCATCCGTTCTTATTTTGAATATTGCCGTCGCATCTGGTCTGGTGAATCTGATATGTATTCAGAGATTCTTGACGAAATACAAACAAGATTCTTGATCTGGCATCGCGGCTTCAGCCATTTTCCCACTGTAATTTTCCTGTGCCTTTTCTATAAATACCTTCATGGTAATTGTCCTGATTAGATTTCCTCTTTGGTATCTCGACTTTACGAATTTGAGCGCAGTACTAGATTGGCGGTTAGGTCTCATTTCACAGTTGCAATGGCTAAATTTAACCGTAAGTTCTATGTTAACAGTTTCTTCTTTTGTACTTGTCTCTTGTGGAAAGTTCTTAAAAAATTAAAATGCAATGTCAATCGTTCGCTTCTGTCTTCTTAATTCCTGTTCTTTTATTGTCCTCTTCCTTTAATAAAGCTTGCTTTTTTTTCTCATATTCTTACACACTCAGTAACCCCTGCGTTTTAGTGGCTTTATTGCTGGCTGGGGTGAAATTATAAAAAAAAATAACTTTAATGAAAATAATTTCAATTTTAAGAAAATGATCATTATACACACATTTTCGTAACCAGTTTAAGATTATCTACAACATAACACGATGATCCATGAAAAAAGATCAAATGAAAGATATTAGAAAAGTTTTTGTAAGGTTTTTATCGTATCTATCTGCAGTAAAATATTGATATGAAAAAAAAATTAACTCTAATTAATTTGCATTATATCTACAAGCAATCCCATAATCCTGTGCTATTTATGTATGTGATATACATTCCAAGCCTGAAGTATATGATCTATGAATTGAGAAAAGTCTCTGCATCAAAATAGACATTAAAAATTGATATATACAGAATAAGACAAGAAAAAGAAGTAGTAGTCTTTATACTATAATAATATACTAAACAAATAGTCAGTCAGTTATGTGCCATGTGTGATTGATACACGCTTAGGCGATCATGTATCTTTCGATACATGACTGACGAGACAAATTTTTCCTGCAGTAATTTGCCATTTATTTCTGCAGTAGACCAGTTGCTATCCAAGGCTATAGAACCCGGTCTGTCCTGCTATTTACCTATAGCTGGGGGGGGGATAAGAGGATTCATATCAAGTAAATGAATGTAACGGAGTCGACTGAAATTCGAACTCGGCTCTCCAAATCCTCAATCCGAGCCGCTATCAATTACTCCACCGTATTTCTTCGCCCAGATGATAAAATAAAATAATAAAAAAAAAAAACTGTAGGAAATTATTATTTTAACTAATACTGTTTCTGTCTGTAAACAGTTTGAACATCATTTAGAAATGCAATAAATAAATTTTAGCCATTGGATCGCATAATTTTCTCTGGTTTATATACAAAGTCCACCGGGAGCCTTCATTAACTGTGTGCTACTGAGGTGGTGTTTAAGTAAAGTTGCTCATGTAGATAAATTTCTTTAATGTAGATCACATATTTAAGAAGAACCATGCACATAGTTCACAAACTTAGCACCAGTAAATCCTTCTGAAAATATATCTTTTGCATCTGTTACTGCTCATCCTCTTATTTAATTTTATGAAATTTCAAGAAATTCATTTTTGTATGGCTTAATATTTATGTTAGTTATAAGCAAACGCCCTTGGAGAATTTGAATCGTCAATTTTTCTTTTGTAAAACAGGGCCCCCATTTACAGAAAATCTGCTCCGAATCGCAAAATAAAAATACACTAAAACTAAGACATTATTTAATTAGAAAAGCTTTGTTTTTTCTCTCTTACAGTAAGGTCCACCCTTTGCAGGGCCACTCGTGGCAGAGGGTTACTTTAGAAGGCAGTTTGTACAGATAGGAGGGGAAGATAACGGTTAACCCTAGACTAGAACAATTTAAAATTGTAGTGATCGAGGAGACCTCCTTTTGGGATTTGGTTCCATAGAGCAGTAGTTCGCAGGAAGAAGCTGTTCGTGTCGAACTTACTTCTCATCGATGGAATACGGGTGGTCTGTAATTGTTTTTTTGAATAAGATATATTACGACTATTTACATTATTCGAACTGTTATCTTCATTTTCATTGCCATATGCACAAAGTTTCGGTCGTTGTACGCTCCGGCATTCTTCAGGTGATTGGAATTTCGAACGGAACGCTTTATTTCGCCCACTGGAATAGATTGTTCTAGTTCCACGCGCCATGCCTCTTCCGGATGCCCCAGTTATTTCCCTTTAACTCAAATCTCCAAGTTTTTTTGGTTTACCACTGCTGCTGCTGCTGCTGCCTGGTATTGAACTCACAACTCTTTGGGTCTAGCCAACGTCTTTATCCACTGGGCCATGTGTCCTTGAGATATTTTATGGACACTAGGGCACCTCGAGGTGGTATAATGATTAGCAAGCTTGTCTCGCTAGAACAATTGCGACTGATTAGTGAGTTCGATTCTCATTGGGTGCCCCCTACTTTCGGCCTTGTGCCACATCTAAGCTACGCTTGGGAAATCGCTATATTATGGACACTATTGTCTTAAGAAAAAAAATTATTGTTTTTTTCTTAAATAATGAACTTTTTCAAGAATATCTGTCTATATTTCTGAGATTTGGTACATTATTTACATTATTCGGACTATTGTCCTCATCTTTGTCGCCATATTTATTACAACGTTTCGGCCGTTGTACGCTCCGGACTTCTCCAGGTGGTTGGAATGTCAAACTGAACCCTTTATTTCGCTCACTGGGGTAGACTGTTCAATTCCACGTGCCATGTTTAATGGATGTCAGTTATCAGTTATCTCCTGTTAATTACCCTCTGAATGTTCTCCACTGCCTTTATCGGGTATTGAACTCACACTCTTTGGGTTCTATCACTGGATCTAACCAACGTTTTTATCCACTGTGCCATGTATCAAGAATTGTTTTCATTTTTTTAAAATTTAAATTATGATAATTTTAAGTTTTATATCTTTTAAAATCCTGTATTTAAACGGAGATGTGATAGTGTTATTATGTAAATACTATTAATTCAAATAAACCCGATTGTAAACTGTTATTGTCCAGTTTAGGACTAAGGAAGAACAACACGAACACAAGAGTAGAAATAACGAAGGTATATTACACGAAATAATAATATAAGATGTGGAAGGTGTTAGTATGACTGTCAGTTTGGTTTGGAGTGAACTACTATCGGCTCGACTCGATTCGGTATCTATCCACCCCTCCCACGAGGGTTGCATGTGGCACAAAGCCGAGTTTAATGTGGGTTTCCCGAGCCCGTAGGTTCGGCCAAATATGCCCGTAGAACCCGTATAAACGGGATCGGGTTGGTCAACCTCCCCGAACGTGACTCTGCCCTTCGGCGGAGATACGTCCGGGTTCCTCTCTGCTCAGAGGCAGAGAATTCGACCATCAAGCCGACAAGCTCGGCTTGATTCGGTATCTAGCCACCCCACCACCACGAGGGTTGCACAAGGCCGAGTTTAACGTGGGTTTCCTGAGCCCGTAGGCTCGACCAAAAAATACCCGTATAAATGGAATCGGGTTGGTCAACCTCCCCGAACGTGACTCTGCCCTTCGGCAGAGACTCGTCCGGGTTCCTCTCTGCTCAGAGGCAGAGAATTCGACCGTCAAGTCGAGAAGCTCGGCTTGATTCGGTATCAGCCCCCCCCCCCCACGAGGGTTGCATGCGACACAAGGTCATTTTTATTGTGGGTTTCCTGAGCCCGTAGGCTCAGCCAAAAATATGCCCGTATAACTCGTAAAAACGAGATTGGGGAGGTCATTTCACCCCGAACGAGATTCTGCCCTTCGGCGGAACCTCGTCCGGGTTCCTTTCTGCTCAAAAGCAGAGAGTTCGACCGTCAAGCCGAAAAGATCGGCTTGATTCGTCCCTCTCTCTTGAGGGGCGTAGTGTACATAGTGTTAGGAAGAGTTCATTCTGTAAGGTAAGGAGCCATGGCATAAACTAATGCAATTCATTACTCGGACTTTTTCAACTGTTCGTGATTTATTAATTTTTTAAAAAAAACAACCACCCCACCTATTCCAGCCAAAAGGTTTTTTTTTTTTTTTTTTTTTGTTTTTTGTTTTTTTTTAAATAGGTCTCTTTTCTTTTTGCATCATATCGCCGGCTTGTTTCAATTTTTTTTTTCTTTTTCTTAATCAGCTCACCGCGAAAGGCTTCTGGCTATTTGAACAATGAATAAAGAACTATAATGTCTGAGAAGATAGGCCAAGGGAGAGTTGGGAAGACACAAAAAAAGATAACGATACTGAAAAAGGACTGACATTGGTATTATTAATAGCTTGAGGTTAAATTAGAGTTGCAACCTTCTGATACTTCAACTGTCATCGACAATCCACATTTCATATTTAGGTGATAATTTACTCATCCTTCGACACGACCGAGTTGTCCCAGTTTCTGAGAAAGAGCCGAAAAAAGTTACAACAAAGTTGTAAATGATTTTCGCAATATAACAATACACAATGTAAACGCAAATAATCTGTTTAGTTTATCTTTCTTTCTATCTCTCTATCTAAGTTTGCTTCACATCTATCTATTTACCTCAGTTTAATTCACATCTATCTATCTATCTATCTATCTATCTATTTCAATTTAATTCACATCTATCTATTTATCTAAGTTTAATTCACATCTATCTCAGTTTGATTCACGCCTATCTATCTATCTCAGTTTTTCACATCTATCTCTTTATCTATCTCAGTTTAATTCATATCTATCTATCTATCTATCTATCTATCTATCTATCTATCTAATTCCTTTCATTATCTATCTATCTAACTCCTTTCATTATCTATCTATCTATCTTAATTTCTATCTATCTATTTATCTATTTCAATTTAATTCACATCTAAGTTTAATTCATATCTATCTGTTTGATTCACATCTATCTATCTATCTCAATTTTGTTCACATCTATCTATCTATCTATCTATCTATCTATCTATCTCAATTTTGTTCACATCTATCTATCTATCTATCTATCTCAATTTTGTTCACATCTATCTATCTCAATTTTGTTCACATCTATCTATCTATCTCAATTTTGTTCACATCTATCTATCTATCTATCTATCTATCTATCTATCTATCTATCTATCTCAATTTTGTTCACATCTATCTATCTATCTATCTATCTATCTATCTCAGTTTTGTTCACATCTATCTATCTCAATTTTGTTCACATCTATCTATCTATCTATCTATCTATCTATCTCAATTTTGTTCACATCTATCTATCTATCTATCTATCTATCTAATGAATTGTTGATGGTAATTGACTGAAATTATATTTTTAATAACTTTTTATAACATAACAAGTCTTTTTGGATTAATTGAAAACAAACAGAAAGCTAAATATATTGATGCATATAGTTTCTTGGGGGATCAACAGCAACCAATGGTTTAATTAAAAAGAACTATATGAACTCTTAAAGCATAAAGTGTTTATTATTATTATTCTAAGTAGGCATTAAGTGAAATGTGGGAAGAGGAAATAATTTTAATTTCCCACTGGTGTAAAACAATTTTCCCTCTGTGACAAAGTTAGGAAATTCTTGAAAGAAATGATCGCCCACGTCTTGAAGGAACACGGTAAATAGAAGAAAAAAGAAAAAAAAACGAGAACATTTTAAAAATCTTTCGAAACCACTACGCTAAAAAATAAACGGATTCGTTTTTTATTCTTTTTCTTTTCTCTGAGGAAACCATTTTGTGCCTTCTTCTATATGTGCTGTGTTCATTCAGGACGTAGGCGAACATGGCTCTGCACAATTTCCTGTTCTTCGTAGCCCCTGATAAATTTTATCGTTTTGATTCTTCTAAACCTTGTTCCGCCATCCATTTACTCAAGTCCACTAAGTAGTTTATGTATTGTTTTCCTCTCTCCCTCTTGCTTTCAATTTGTCCCGGGAGTATCAAATTTTCTAAGCCATCATCCTCATTAAGAGCCCTAGAAATTTTAACTGTTTTTTCCAGATGTCAAGTACAAGTTTTTCTTTTCGTTTTTATTTTCTCTAATACTTCGTAACAAATATTTAAATATGTTTTAATTTTTTACCGGTGTAGACGGAATAGGGTAGGTCAAGGGTTATATGTCATCGGAAGAATGGCGTCCTTTATTATTTGGAAACATCGTATATATATATATATATATATATACACACACACACACACATACATATATATATATATATGTGTGTGTGTGTGTTTCCATTTTCTCTAAGACGTCATCGTTGTTCATATATTCGGTCTATGGTATTCTCAGCATCCTTCTGTAGAACCACATTTTGGTTGTTTTAAGTCTCTTCTTCATCTTTGAGGAGATTGTCCAGCATTCACTGGCATATAGGAGGTCAGATGTCACATAACAGTTCAGTACTCTTTTCTTTGTTTCTAATGAAATTTTTCTGTTTCTTAATACTATGCTTAGCTTTTGAAAGGCACCTTGGGCGATTTTGTGTGCCTTAGGTTCCCCAAAGTCATACAGTGTTATTTTCTGTTTTCTTTTTTTTTTTTTTAAATATAAATATGACTGTGTGCACTATTTTCATTGATAAAAAATACACGATGAAACAATCTTTTTCGCTATCACTATCAGACCTCCAGTTATCGGCGATCAATTGATCCCAGATAGTCCAAGGACAGTTTAAACGAAAGAGTACGTTTGTCAACAAATTTATTCTTTCGTTGCATCTATTTTATCACCAGCGTATATTTTAATCTGCACAATTCATCATAGTCATAGATATTAATAGTTTTACTTGACGGATTTTACAAGTGTGTGAAAATACTGACAACTAAAATTCTTTCTTCTCTCACCTCTCTCTTCCTTTCTCCCGCACACATACAATCACACCCTCTCTCTCTTTCTCTCTATTTATCTTATTTTCACCAAAAAAAACAAAGTTTATTCAGCGCTACAAAGGACAGGAAATTGTGGAGAGTCATGATCGCCAATGTCCTGAAGAAGAAGAAGAAGAAGAAGTAGAAGAAGAAGAAGAAGAATGGCTAGATGTAACCGTAAGTTCTATGCTAAAAGATCCTTCTCTCGCACTTCCAGCTTGTGGAACTCACTTCCGGCTTCTTGCTTTCCTGTCAACTCCGATCTTCAAGTATTTAAATGCGACGTAAGTCATCATCCTCTTCTCTAAAGAAATTCGGGTAAAAAAATTTAAATAATTATACATGATTATTACTTATTAATGATTATATAATAATTTTGATGATTTAGTCTTAAAGAATAAAAACTATTTTTTTACAATGATATCCAAACTATACAAGGCCCAAGAACTACTCGAGGTAGATAGTTCTAGAGTAAGAGGCACAGTTTCGTAAGCTCATTATTATAGTAAATAATTTATGATTTAATATTATGTCTATTTCTGAAATTTAAAGCCCCCCCCCCTTTCTGGCATGTGTTGCAGACCTCGCTCAATCTGGCTTTGATCCCACTTGTATATTTGATTGTGAACGAATTGTGTCGGAATCTTAAATATCTATAGAACCAGGTTTTGAAACAGAGAATTCGATTTCTTTCTCGCTTGTACCTTCAGGTGATCGTCAGTGCCGTATTTTCACTGGCCGAGACCCTAAGGCTATAGAAAATTTCAGTCGCTTCTCTAAAAAAATTCGGGTAAAAATATTTAAAAATAATTATTATTTATTAATGATTATATATGATCTTTGATTTAGTGCTAAAGAATAAAAACTAATGATAAGATAAAAATATATCTTTAAAAATGTAGCCTCTGAGAGTGTTTCGCTCCTGAGGATATGTGGCTCCCGAGTGTGTGTGGCTTCTGTGGATGTGTGGCCCTATATAGGTAAGTCCAGCACTGGCGACCATGGCTCTCCACAGATTCATTATTTTTATTATCTGTGATCTACCATGAAGAAAAACGGTATATCGGATTCCCGTTACTTCGCAATGCTTGTAAGTTCTTTTCCTAGACTGGTTTGTAGCCAAGGCTAGAGAACGTAGCCTACTATTAATGATTATATATAATCTTTGATTTAGTTCGATTTCTTAAATTTAAAGCCCCTTTCTGACATGTGCTGCAGACCCCGCTTAATCTGGCTTTGATCCCACCTGTATATTGGATTATGAACGAATTGTGTCGGCATATCTATAGAACGAGGTTTTGAAACAGAAAATTCGATTTCTTTCTTGCTTGTACCTTCAGGTGATCGTCAGGGCCAGACTTTCACCGGCCGAGAGACCCTAAGGCTATAGAACATTCCAGTCGCTTCTCTAAAGAAATTCGGGTAAAAATATTTTTAAATAATTATTATTTATTAATGATTATATATGATCTTTGATTTACTGCTAAAGAATAAAAACAACGTTTTTTATAATAATGTTCACCCTGCACAAGGCCCAAGATCCACTCGAGGTAGAGCGTTACAGAGTAAGAAGCACAGTTTTATAAGCTCTATTATTATAGTAGTAAATAATTCATGATTTAATAATGATCCGACTATCTGTGTTTTTAATGGATGTCAGTTATCAGTTATCTCCTGTTAATTCCCCTCTCCAAGTTCTCCACTGCCTTAACCGGGTATTGAACTCACACTCTTTGGGTCCTGTCACTGGATCTAACCAACACTTGGAGAGGTGAATTAACAGGAGATAGGTGATAACTGACATCCATTAAAAACATGGCACGTGGAAATAGAATAGTCTACCCAGTGAGCGAAATAAAGGGTTCAGTTCGACATTCCAACCACCTGAAGAAGGCCGGAGCGTACAACGGTCGAAACGTTGTAATAAATATGGCGACAAAGACGAGGACAATAGTCCGAATAATATAAATAGTGAACTCAGATGATGCTGTTAAATAACTTCATCAGATTGAGACTTTCCTATGGGAGTCATACATGGCACCAAATTCGTTCAAAAATGTCTAAACTATCAGCTGTACAAAAACCGATTTCTAAGATCAATGGTTAAAAATGGCTTTGAGCGAGTGAAGCCTGTGGATCATCCTTCTTCGAATTTTGTGGATTGGTGCTACAGAATCACAAGGAATTGTACCGGGTAAAAGAAACCACATCACTTGAGGACTTTCAACAACAACAACTAAAATGGATAACACAGGTAAATCGAAGAGAAAATAATCAGGATGTTGGTATGTTCCATACTAACCCAAACAAAAGGTTAGGAAGGAATCAACATCAATACTGGAAAGATTGATAACAGCTACTGGACTTGAGAAATCTATTTTCTTGAAAAATTATTTTAGGGAAAGATGTTATGAATTTCATCCGTCAGCAGTACTGGCTGCTCGGTCAATGAATGCCAAATGTTTCCTTATAAGGAAACGGCTAATATGACTCTTAACGTTAATAAGGATTGTAACACTTTTCTCAGTGTGCATCACGTTGACCTCTGTGTGTGTGTGTGTGTGTGCGTGCTCGCGTGTGTGCGTGTGTGTGTGTGTGTGTGTGCGTGTGCGCGCGAGCGTGTGTGTGCGTGCGTGTGTGTCCCTTTTATACCGGACATGTCCCGTATTGGATAATTTTGTCCCCTGGCCGGTACTGCCCTTTCCAGGATCACTCCAAATGTGTCGTGTTTAGTTCATTTTCGAATTTCGTAATAAAAATATATAAGTAATTATATAATTTATCATTTTCGAGTTTCGTAATAAAAATATATAAATAATTATGTAATTTATCATCTTCAAATTTCGTAACAAAAATATATAAGTAATTATATATCATTTTCAAATTTCTTTATAGAAACATATAAGTAATTATATAATTTATCATTTGCGAGTTTCGTAATAAAAATATATAAGTAATTATATACCATTTTTGAAATTTCTTTATAGAAACATATAAGTAATTATATAATTTATCATTTGCGAGTTTCGTAATAAAAATATATAATATATATTATATATTTATATATATATATCATTATCAAATTTCGTAATAAAAATATATAAGTAATTATATATAATTACTTTATGAGTAATTATACTTATTTTTCTTAGATTCTCTTGATGAAAATAACCAAATGCAACGATGAAAATAGTGTCGCTAGAAGTTTACGCAAAACTGACTTGTTTATTTTTCTGTCTGGACTAAATAAATATTTTCAAAGGATTTCACTTTTAAAGAAATTCTTTTTCTTAATTTGTATTAAATAATTTTCAAATGATTTTACTTTTATTTTACATCTTGCATTAAATTAACTGAAACAAGTATCATTATACATAAGATATAAAAACCAGACGGGTGCGTGGGCGGGTGTATGGTTATTCTACTCAGCCGTTATTTTATTATCTTTTATGTCACGACAAGAAAACAAAAAACAGAATTAGAAAGAGGCTAATTTCTGGGTCAGAACTTTTTCTGACAAAAGAAGGTTCGAGGAATTTGACACACAGGATGTATTAAGGATAAAGTTCACCTATCTAACGAGCTTCTATAAATGTTATGTCAGAACAGGGAGCAGGTAGGTGAGGGATTGTAAAATATTCCTAAGAGCTACAAAGTTGTGGAGAGTTATGATCGCTTAAGTCCTGCAGGGGCACAGCACGTGGAGGAAGATTCCACGTCAGCTGATGATGGACGGAGACAATTGAAATATGTTCAATTTAAAAAAAAAAAAAAAAAAAAACTTGAACGATACAAAATGAAAATAATAGCTGATGTAACAAATAAAATTTTCGACCACATTCGAGAATGTTCTGACTTTCCTAACATTTCCGACAAAGTGAATTAAAATAAATCGATTGATTTGTTTATTACGGTTTATTGACATTTTTAAGGTCATTTAATGCCGACACATATTTTTGGATTGCAAGAATTCTTTTAGCGATAATAATGATTTTAGAATACAAGTCCTACTATTTAACCCATAGCTGGGAGAAGAAGTGGATTCATTCCTTTGACAATAGCATTTTCACGTAAGTGAATATAACGAACCTGATTAAAATTCGAACTCGGATCTCCGATTTATCATTCCGAACTGTTATCTATTGCACCACACGCACATCCAAGCTTATAGCATCTGGTATTTACGAGCGGTCACCCATCTCTATACTGACCAGACTCAAGATAAAAAAAAAATGATAAACATTAAAAACTGATAAATAGCGCATTTGCCAGCTTCAAGAAGGCAGTTTTCCTTCCTAAAATAAGTCACGAAAATTTGCATAACATACAGGAATTCAGTTTACCGTCTGCTATAGATAACCTTCCACTGGGGTTAGCATAGACCTACGAAAACCCTAACCTTCGCAAGGAAAATCTTCGAGGCTTATTTTAGGAAGAAAACTGCGTCCTTCACGTCGGTAAATGAAATCACAGAATCCTATGATTTCAGTAACCGAATATAAAATAAATAAATAAAGATATCCTAAATTTAAAGGAGAGACAAAGACAGAGTTTTGGTTTGTGCAGATAATTCTATGTCGTCACAAACCTTACCGCTGTTATCGTCCTCCTCATTTTTTTTCTTTGTCAATTTCACATTTCTAATTCGCCTAACCTAAATTCTCAGCAATATTCCTGCAATTTTTCGCATCATTTGCCTTTGCCAAAGTAGCATGCGTTGTGAGATATTTTACGAAATTACCCATTAAGAGTGATTTTCAACATTGTCCTGTTCATAATAAACGCGACATGAATTTTTAAAGACAATGAGATCACCACGATAAATCTTAAATATATAACCCATAGCCGGTATGTATATTTTAAACGCTAAAATAAAATCATAATTTTAATTAAATTTTAGCTAAATGAGAGAGAGGAAAGCATTGAAATACTCGTAAAGATTTTAGTATCACGAAAAGTTGAGCGTCGCAAAGGTGGTCAAAAAGATTCAAGGATATTTTTTTTTATTTATAGAACGTACCTCAGCCGTTTTCACTACAGAAGACCATAAACGAAATGATAGTCAAAATGGCATATTTGATTTCGTGCAAACAAGTCGACTTGAATTTTAATCACCTCATCTAGGTTAGTCCGTTCATGCGATATGCAAGGTTAATCTCAACCAGGCAAGAGCAACATAACCCTATCAGTGGGCCGCATTAGCTATGGGTATTTATCAGTGTACCGAAGCGCAACCGAATGTCACGCAAGGTCAGTTTAGAGTGGGTTTAACAGCAATACCGTAGAAGAATTGCTCAAACTCCCTCGGTGCTTCCACTTTTGGGGAAGTGTCGGATAATCATTCCAACCCCCTACTGAAAGAAAAGTACTGCCTGGAGAGATTAAACCACAACCCCACGCGGGGCTTGCGCTAATATTAATTTCAACTTTCCCGGCAAAAATGAGTCAACATAAAGCGGGCTGTACTACTAAAAAGATTCAAGGATATTTTTTTTTATTTATAGAACGTACCTCAGCCGTTTTCACTACAGAAGACCATAAACGAAAGAATCTACTTTAGAAATGGTGAAACGCTGACTTTTTCCCTTTGGTGAAAATGTTTTTTATATAATTAAGATAATGAAGTCTTGGTATAATGTTATGACCGGCGACAGTGTGATTAAACACACACACACACCGATGCGTATATATTTTTTAATAAGTTATTCATTTGAAAATACAAAAAATAACGTTTTCACTGTTTCTAAAACAAAAGATGTTTTCACGTATGATCTTCCTTAGTGAAAGTCGCCAATAGTTTTAAATGATGAAAAGTTACAAAATTCAAGAAAAAATATTACTTAATCTTTGTTGATGTATGGTGGCTATTAAATATATATTTTAGAAGTTTCATGTGTTTGATTCTGAAAGAATTATGTCATCATCTTAAATGTCTATGGAACGAGGTTTTAAAAGAGAAAATTTGATTTCTTTCTTTCTTGTACTTTCAGAGCATAGGTGATCGTTATGGTAAGGCTTTCACCGGTTGAGACCCTAAGGCTATAGAAAATTCGAGTCACTTCTCTAAATTGAGAAGTTCAACTGTGCCCCCGAAAGGAATCGAATCTACATCCCTTTTTTTCCATCAGGGAAACCATAGTCTGCCACTACCTATTCGGGTACGGAAATCAGCCTCACAGGGCAAATTGGTTTGACTCGGTGGAAAAAAAGGAATGCAGATTCGATTCTTGTCAGAGCCACAATTTTTCTTTAGGCCGGTTGTTATTCAATTCACTCTTTAATAAAATAAAAAAAAATAAAAAAGAGACAATAATTCAAATACGTGTACCCACTAAAAACAACGTTTATTATAATATGAAATAATGTCGGATAAATAAATCTTTTCCAGAATTATCGTATGTGGTTATGTTTGAGAGTGTCTTTGCAAACACGTCAAGATGAAATGAAACAAACAAATTTTTAATAAACGCTATTTTCCTCATGAAATTATGGCACATTCAAACCCGTGGGCCGTTGAGTGCCTATGACTAGGGTTGCAGACGTCCCTTATATGGCGACAAAGATGAGGACAATAGTCCGAATAATGTAAATAGTGAACTCAGATGATGCTGTTAGATAACTTCATCAGATTGAGACTTTCCTATGGGAGTCATACATGGCACCAAACTCGTTCAAAAATGTCTAAACTATCAGCTGTACACAACCGATTTCTAAGATCAATGGTTAAAAATGGCTTTGAGTGAGTGAAGCCTGTGGATCATCCTTCTTCGAATTTTGTGGATTGGTGCTACAGAATCACTGTACTGGGTAAAAGAAACCACATCACTTGAGGACTTTCGACATCAACAACGAAAATGGATAACACAGATAAATCGAAGAGAATATAATCAGGATGTTGTTATGTTCCATACTAACCCAAACAAAAGGTTAGGAAGGAATCAACATCAATACTGGAAAGATTGATAACAGCTACTGGACTTGAGAAATCTATTTTCTTGAAAAATTATTTTAGAGAAAGATGTTATGAATTTCAGCCGTCAGCAGTACTGGCTGCTCGGTCAATGAATGCCAAATGTTTCCTTATAAGGAAACGGCTAATATGACTCTTAACGTTAATAAGGATTGTAACATTTTTCTCAGTGTGCATAACGTTGACCTGTGTGCGTGTGTGTGTGTGTGTGTGTGTGTGTGTGTGTGTGTGTGTGTGTGTGTGTGTGTGTGTGCGGCACGACGTGTCCCTTTTATAACGGACATGTCCCGTATTGGATAATTTTGTCCCCTGGTCCGTACTGACCTTTCCAGGGACACCCCAAATGTGTCGTGTTTAGTTCTTTTTTCAAATTTCGTAACAAAAATATGTAGGTAATTATATAATTTATCATTTTCGAATTTCGTAATAAAAATATACAAGTAATTATATAATATATAATTACTTTATAAGTAATTAGACTTTTCTATCTTAGATTCTCTTGATAAAATGACCCAAATGTAACGATGAAACTAGTGTCTCTAGAAGTTTACACAAAACTGACTTGTTTATTTTTCTGTCTGGACTAAATAAATATTTTCAAATGATTTCACTTTTAAAGAAATTCTTTTTCCTAATTTGTATCAAATAATTTTCAAATGATTTTGACTTTTATTTTCCTCACAACCCATTAAAATCATTGTTTTATGTTTTTAACGTATGCCTCTCTTTTTATAATATATATTGACCTGGGTGTGTAAGCATGTATAAGTTTATATAGAGAGAAAGAGAGATTTTAAAACCGTCCCGAATTTCTAATTTTCTAAATTGGCAACCCTACATATTCGGTTGATCTTTCTTGAAACATTTTAAAAATTGAAAGAAAAATTGGCTCTTCTTCATTTCCTACGCCATTTTACCCAAATCTGCACAGAGAAAAGAAATGGAAGATAAACAGGTAACAACAGAAAAAGGTTAAATGACAACCAGGATTATTGTTTGTTAATTTTTCTCTTTTTCGACTGTCAGAATGTACCATCTCTTTGTATGATATCATTGGTAAATGAACGTTTTGAAGTATTTGTTTAATAGACTCTCCTCTTGATGACCAATGTGGTGTCGTTTCAATAGATCGTATTGAAAATCAGCTGTAATATTTTTATACGAAGATAATTTATATAGAATTATATATATATATATATATATATATATATATATATATATATATATATATATTATATATATATATATATATATGTCATTTTTATGTTTATACATTCTTTTTTATAGATGGTATTTATCAATTCACCCACAGGAATTGAATGTGGCACAAGGCCTTTTAATGTGGGTATGTCCGAGCCCGTAGGCCCAGCCAAAATAAAACCCATCTAAACCCGTCCAAGCGGGCTAGTTCCGTCAACCCTCCCCAACGAAACCCTACTCTTCGGCGGAGCTTGTCAGGGTTCCTCTCTGCAAGCAGAGAGTTCGACAGACACCCGGCTCGGCAGCTCACAAAGCGCAGATACTACACTTTGATCCTAGCCACCGGGCCGAGCGGGTATTCTTTTTAGAGATGGTATTTATCAATTCACCCACAGGAATTGAATGTGGCACAAGGCCTTTTAATGTGGGTATGTCCTGAGCCCGTAGGCCCAGCCAAAATAAAACCCATCTAAACCCGTCCAAGCAGGCTAGTTCCGTCAACCTCCCAACGAAACTCCACCCTTTGGCGGAGTTCGTCTGGGTTCCTCTCTGCAAGCAGAGAGTTCGACAGACACCCGACCCGGCAGCTCACAAAGCGCAGATACTACACTTTGATCCTAGCCACCGGGCCGAGCGGGTATTCTTTATACTAATATTTAAGTAAATGCTTTGTTTATAATAAACAGTATTAAATAACATTTACCGGCCTATCTATAAAAAGAATGTATAAACATAAAAATATCTTAAAATAATTGTCGGACTTTGTCCATTTCATAATGTGTGACGTTATATATATATATATTATATATATATATATATGTGTGTGTGTGTGTGTGTGTGTGTGTGTGTGTGTGTGTGTGTGTGTGTGTGTGCGCGCGCGTGCGTGTGTGGTGGGGGGTTAGTATTTGTTGGGTCATTAGTGAAAAAATGTTTTTAAGAACCGTATTCGTGAAAATTTTATTTAAACTGACCGTATAAAAATATCATTGAAAATGAATTATTATACTAAAATAATTTCCAATGAATTCTTATAGTAAGATAATTTGTGATGCATTATATATATTCTTGTAGTATTTGCTAAGTGACTATATAATGCCAACACACGAGTAAAAGTCTTGACATATTTCTTTTAGAAATTATACTCGCGGTATACATAAGCAGCTAGTTAAAATTTTAACGTTCCTCAAATTTGATTTTAGCTAGGATTTTAAGATCGTAATGTCAATGTTACTGATAAAAAGTAACAAACTGTTTTTTTTTTCTTTCAATATGTTGTTTGAAAAACGAAAATAGGGTTATATTAAAATGAAAATTATCAAGTATATATCCAGAGCGTTATAGACAAGTCTGGAGTAACTTCATCCCCATCAATTTTTGCTGAGCCTGAAAATTAAACAGAATAATAATTTTGTCTTTTTTTGGTCTGAATCTTTGAAATGATTTCGATCTGAGCTGTATCATTTGTCTAAAGACATTCTTCTTCTTCTATGATGGCTCTCCACAACTTCCTGTCTTTAATTAAAGGGCTGACAGATCATCAACCACATTTTTCATAATAAATCATATAAATTAAAAAAAACAAAAACATTAGCATCTAAAACTTTTATATAACTTTTCTTATAGGTGGAAAAATGTCTATACGTTTAATTTCAGAAAATAAGTAAAAAGGAACAGAAAAAAATGTATTTGACTTTTTAAAAAATATTTACAGTGCGATAATTGATCTAAAAAAGTTGTTACGGTACAATGGTTAGGAATCTTGTTCACGCAATATCAATAACGACTGAGTAAAGAGTTTGGCTCTCACTAAGTGCTTCAGGTTTTTGGTCTTGCGCCACATTTAAGCTAGGCTTAATAAATCTCTGTATGACTTAGTAGCCCTATTTTTAACTATTGATATAGCCCCCACTTCCACGCGACTTTCTAATTTGTGAAGAAATGCTTGGTATATATATTTTTTTAAAACAGAAAGCGCTTCAATTTCATCTATAATTCGACTTGCTTTAAATGGCGTATAATACACAGAAATGAATATAATAAATAATAAATAACTAGCCTTTTTTTGTTTGTTTTCTTCAGTCGGTATGGTCCGTGGTTAATGTTAATGGTGGTGATTAAAAGGTAAACGACGCCGCAAAGGAGTAAAAAGGATCGTTCCTCGGCTAGCTGTAAGGACGCGCACAAAACGCATAGCCAGCCTGTCCAAAAGTCGTCCCGAGTTAACAATCCGTGTTGCAACGATAAACGAAACAGATTACTCAGAAATATTCAAGGAAGACGTCGGGAAATCATCAGGTGAACCTGTTGGGTTGAGGCAATAGACTAATTGTCAGAAAAAAAAAGGTGAAAGAGAATATAGAAGGGGAGGAGAAGGAAGGGCGAGATAAGAACGAAAAGAAAGAGAGAGTGAAGAGAAAAACGAAAAGGCAACTGCTGAATTTAAGGTGAAAGGTCAGAGATTGAAAAGAGCTGGTAACAGAAGAGAAAAGAAAGGACGAAAGAAATTAGATGAAAAGAAAGAAGAAAAATGAGGAAGAAAAGTAAATAAATCAACTGGAAAGAAAGAAAGAAAAAAGAAAGAAAGAAAGAAAACATAAGGAAGAAATGTAGATAAATCAAATGGAAAAAAAAGAAAGAAAAAAGATAGAAAACATAAGGAAGAAAAATGGATAAATGAAATGGAAAGAAAGAAAGAAAGAAAGAAAGAAAGAAAGAAAGAAAGAAAGAAAGAAAAATAAGGAAGAAAAAGTAAAGAAGTCAAACGGAAAAAAGTAAACAAACAAACAAAAAAAAAGAGCAAAGATCCTTAAATGGATTTGAGCTGAGGGGATAGAGAGAAAAGATGAGAAAGAAAAAATTGTAAAGAAAGAAAGAAAGAAAGAAAGAAAGAAAGAAAGAAAGAAAGAAAGAATACGAAGAAAGAAAGAAAGAAAGAAAGTATACAGGGAAAGAAAGAATGTATACAAAGAAAGAAAGAAAGAAAGAAAGAAAGAAAGAAAGAAAGAAAGAAAGATGAACCAGTGGTCAAATCAACAGCGGTAAGGTACCCACCCACCAAACGAGACGTGAAGAGGGTAGGAGCTGGTGAAATAAAATGGGAGTGTATCTATGATTTGAATACATGCTAATTTCAACAGAAACTTATCTGCAGCCCACGCACTCGTAAAAGCATTGGGACGTGCAGGTACAAGTGTTACTCGACATTGCACATTCATTCATTAAGACAGGGGACACTTAGAGATGTAATAATAACAAGTCGAGATACATTCAGCGCTTATAATTAGCTATTTTCTTCCAGTCCCAAGATGGACATCTTTTTGTCTTTGGAGCCGCCTCAATTCTTAGCATGGATTCGAAGAAGTCCTGGAAGCACACTTTCGAAATCTGGATCCATGCTCTTATTATGGCATTTGGCAATTCTTCTAGATTGATTGTCTGCACATCCGGATTTCGAATTCCCCTTTCCACCACGTCCCAAAGGTGCTCTGGAAAATTGAGATTTGGGTCCATGCTGTTATTATAGCATTTATCAATTTTTCTAGATTGAGTGACTGTACATGCAGGATTCGAATCTCCCTTTCCACCACGTCCCAAAGGTACTCTATAATATTGAGAATTGGGTCCATGCTGTTATTAGAGCATTAATTAATTCTTCATGCTTGATTGCCTGCACATCCAGGATTCGAATCTCCCTTTCCACCACGTCCCAAAGGTGGTCTAAAAGATTGAGATTTGGGTCCATGCTGTTATTATAGCATTAATCAATCCTTCTAGATTGATTGACTGCATATCCACGATTCGAGCTTGTTTCCACCACGTCCTAAAGGTGCTCTATGAGATTGTGATCTGTTGTCTGTGAATATCATTTTGACATTAAAAAAAAACCCTTATTGCTGTGTTCCATGAACTAATGTGGCAGTTTCTATCTCAATCATTTCACCCCAAGCAAGGCGATAATACCACTAGGACGCAAGTATTTACTGAGAGTGAAATAAAATTAGAAGACGAGTGAAGAGAAAGGACAATAAAAGAACAGACATTCATGAATACAGAAGAGGTCGATTGACGTTGCATTTACATTTTTAAAGACTATAAATTGACAGGGAACCAAGAAACCGGAAGAGAGTTACACAGGCGAGAAGTGTGAGAAAATAAACTCTTGGAATAGAACTTACGATTATGTCTAGTCAATTAAACAGTAAAACAAGACCTAGTATCCAATCTAGTAGTAAGCTTAACTTTATGTGTTCGATGTACCAAAAAGGAAAACTTTTCAGAACTAGAGTCAAGAAAATATTTATAGAAAAGACAAAGGGAAGATGGCGGTGGGAATTTGACCGAAGACGAGATGCCAGGTCAGGACCGTTAATATTACAGACTTTTCTTTGGATTCTGGCGAGAAGAATTGTTTCGAGAACAGCTGCAATCTGCCTCTATTTTTGATTTTTGACACGATGTGTTGTCCTGCTGGAAGTGACCCCCAGAAAACGGGCATACGGTAGTCACAATGTGAGACACGTGGTCAGCCAGGTAGGCCGCAGCTTTCAGACAGTCTATTATTAATATCAAAAACCCAATGTATGCTTAGAAAATATCCCCCATGCCATTATACCAACAAACTGAACCATTGATACAAGACAGGGTGATCTATAATTTCGTGTTGTTTACACAACAAAATTCAGGTCTTAACATTCATATATAGCAGCAGAAATTGACACTTATCAGACCAGGCAAAGTTTTTTTCCAATTTTCTATTGTCCATATTTTTGCCATGTTTGACAAATTGTCATCTGAGATTCATATGATAGGAGTGTTACCCGACGTGGTCTTCTGCCACAAGATTCGACGTGTTTCGCCTTCCTATATGCCATTCTGAAGACATCCGTTTTAAAGAATGGTTATTCGAGCTACTGTTGCGTTTTTATCATCCAGAACCAGTCTGACTATTCCAAAATTTTCAACAAAGAATTTCCGCCCACAGTATTGCCACTCACCGGAATTTTTCTCTTTCTGACCATACACTTTAAAACTCTAGAGATAGCTGTCCGTAAAAAATATTTGTAGATAAGCAGTTTTTGAAATACCCAGAACCACCGCCTTTCTGACACTAGCGAGCATGTTACGTTCAAAGTCACTTAAATGTCCTTTCTCATACTAATGCATGAAATGAAATTCAGCAGGCTGCTATGATAATGTTTAGACGCTTATATTCATTAAATTGCTACCACTTCATTGACGGATTAGAACTTTGCATCAAAGAACATTTGTTCTTGTGCACTTAATTTTTGCTGTTTATTCATTTTCAAAACTTTTTGTTGGATTCAGTGCATTAGGAACAAATTTATCAAAATATTGTTTTGTTTTTCTTTATATTTATCACGTTAAAATTTAACTATACCCACAAAAACTACGTTTTATTGAACCGTACCAGTAACTTTGACTATCACCATACCGATGTATCAGTGGGGTAGCGGTGATTGATTGTTTTTTACGGTTTATCAACCTTTTGTAAGTTGTTTAGAGCCAGAAAATTTTTAGACAGTAAGAACTTTGTGGTGATGGGGAATAATAATGATTTAGTAATACTAATTAACCCATAGCTGGGGTTGGGGAGAAGAGGTACATTTCTGCCATTACCCAAGGGTATTGGCGCGTAAGTGAATATAACGAACCCGATTGGAATTGGAACTCGGCTCAGCGATTTCCAATTTCCAGCCGTTATCATTTACACCACCCGCACATCCAGCACCTGGTATTTCCAAGCGGTCAAATGTGTGTGTGCGTGTGTGTGTGTGTGTGTGCACGCGCGTTTAAAGAATACACGGAAAACTTAACGTTGATAATATCGTGGAACAGTTGAATATTTTAATTTAGAATTAAGCATGTATTTTGTGGTTATGATGACGTCAGGATTACATTTAATCCTCCTTTCTAACAGATTTTCACACTGAAAATATTTCTTTATTCGCACGCCTCATTTCATATGAATTCTTTCCATTTGATAACAATTTGCAGTTCTACATTATGACTTCTTAAATCCCAGCGCATAGTTGATATACGAAAATACGTAGACATAGCAATATCAGTTTTGCTTAAATTTGGACAGTTCACTTTAAGATACATCATATTACATAAAACATTTCTAGTCTCCTTTTTTTCTTAAAATGAAATTGTGCGATTGGCCACAATTTCACACCAGACCGTAAAAAAAAGGTGAAGAGTTAAACAGAGATGACCCCAGCCGGGTTTGCAGAACCGCGAATCGCTCATTGTTAATGATGACCTTGATAGACTCGACGGTATCTAATATGTACGTGCGCGTAGAAAAAAAGTTTGACAGATGGATATATAAATAACCGCCCGAGAGAAGGAGTTAGGTGGTCTTTCACACATCACAGTCAAAGAATGTAAGGTCCACGTATCACAGACTGGCTTAACTGGTGAAATCTCAGAGGGAATAAAATAGTTACTCCAATGAGTAATGAATATTTATATCTCGTATTACCAGTTATTTGGCATCAATAGAACATGTCCCTATTGGACGTTGGCAGACATTACTCCCCATAGATTCTTACTCGTTATCTGTGAACTGCAATATATTCTTCGGAAAAATACTGCAGTTGTTTCCCGTTGCCCTTTCAAAGTTTTTACTATAGTTTGCTTTCACTTAAACTAGTTGCATCGCCAGTTGCGTTGTGGTATAATAAATAATGGCTCGAAATTGTTAATCGAAGAGCCAAGTTTTAATTCCCTTTGGGTTCGTTATATACCTTGGGAAATGTGTGAATCCACATCTTCTACCCCCAGCCATAGGTTAGTTAGTAAGATTGTATCACTAAACCCATTATTATCTAAAAAAATGATTTTAGAATCTAAAAATATTTTCTGGCTTTAAATAACCTACAACGGATTGATAAACCGTAGAAAACGAATCAATCAATCAATCAATCAATCATATATATATATATATATATATATATATATATATATATATATATATATATATAAAGCAGGAAGTGTGTGTGTGTGTGTGTGGTGTGTGTGTGTGTGTGTGTGTGTGTGTGTGTGTGTGTGTGTGTGTGTAACGAATGCAGGCCGCAAGTTATTGGGAAGGCCAAGACTGACTTTGCATTTCCCAACTCCCATCGATAGTGGAAATAATTGATTTTTTCATGCTTCTACGTCAGTTTTCATGTCGTTTGCGGCCATTTTGTACTGACCAGAGTGAGAGCCTATACCTGGCTGCCACGAATAACGTTGATTCTGATTCCGCAGAACTGGGTTGGGTGTGAAAAAGTATTTGTTGTTAACATTCTTTTTTCATTCGGTTTTCCAGTTACGAGTCCTTTTTTTTAAAGCTGATCGTTTTGTGTTCATTTTGTTTAGTTCTTTTTTCGTAACAGATTTAATGTTTAGTATAGAGCTTAGAAAAAATTCGCAGTGTGAGATAGGCAAGAAGTAAGACATGTAGAAACATCAGCACGGCAAAGGGCACTCCTTTAAAGGCAAGGAAGGGCAAAAATATTTTAAGTCAAGTGATTGCTGTATGAGTCTTACGATTTTTGAATCAAGCACGGGCAACGCCGGGCCATGCTGCTAGTATATATATATAATCGGTATCAACCCAAGCAAGGCAGTATTGCCACTAAAATACAAGGGGTTACACGGTGTCGAAGAATTAGGAACAGAAATAATAATGATGAGCAAAAAGAGAAGAGGGTAATCAGGAGGACACTAGATGGCGATTGACATTTTTTGCAGATTAAAGTTGGCTGGAAAGCATGGATCCGGAAGGGCGTTCCACAAGTAAGAAGTGCGAATGGAGAAACTGTTAGCATAGAATTTACAGCTACATCTAGTCACCTCAACGTCTGTAAATTGATGAGATCTCGACGCCAGTCTAGTGCTGCGCATAAATTAAAAAAGTCTCGGTACCATAGCGAAGAGATCATCCGAACAATTGCCATGAAAGTTTATAGAAAAGACAGAGAGAGGCAACATTATATCGACATTATCTCGTATCCAAGAATTTAATTTCTTCTTTAGGATGATGGCACTGATGACTAAATTCGCCGCCAACAAGCAGGTTCAGAACTAGAAGTTCCAAGTTTCACTAAGAAAGAAATTCAGAACAGAAGAAAGTGCCGATGGTGTGAATTTGTTTAAGGTGGACATAAACATACCAAGAAGTGACCTACACATTTGATTTCATGATGTTTCTCTGCGGCACATAGGGAATTAGATATGCAAAATCCAGTTATGAAACTGCATCGAACCGCCACTGACTCTGTTATAATTTCGAGTGGCGCCTTCTGTAGCATGTCCGTCATGCGTAGCCCTCTTCATCCGCGAGTACATACCGTTGAGATCTATTGCAATCGTCATCCGCTTGTTCCACCGTTGGGGTCTTCGTGGTTGGTCGCGCTTATTATAATATTAAAAAAAAGACATACATTTCTAGACTAAATAGTAAAACTAATTTTCTCCACCGCGTAACATAATTGAGATTGGTTGGCTTATTTTATTGTATCTTAATTTAAAAAAAAAATATGTTATCGTAATCTCAACGTTATGTTAAATGATCCGGGAAAACTCTCCAATTTTGTAGGTTAGCGAACTATCCCCCCAGCCTCCGAATTGAGGCAGTTACGTGTTTCCTCCTGATGCAAAGTTCAGTGTCCACTTGCAAGAAGTTGGATGCTTATTTTGAAAACAAGTAAGCAGGTTTCTTGACACAACAGATTCTTCATTTAGCTTTGGAAACATATTATGTGTTGCTCATTGTGTTAATGATGTAGGCCCAAAGTCGTGACCACGGAAGGAAAACACGGAGGTCAGAAAGATATATTAAACAAAAAGGTTACAAAGATAGTGTAAGTGTAAGCGGAGCTTACTATGTGCTAGTGTCCAATATTGGTAGTCGTACGCGGCTGATACTACGGTATTAGAATACTCTCTCTCTCTCTCTCTTTCCTCCTCTTCTCCTAGAGTGTTATATCGCATACTTTATATAGTCCTGGAAGAGTCCATGTTGTAGGTATGTTACGGTCTCACAACAGTTAAGTAATTTCCACACGAGCCATTCTCTTTTTTTTGAGTAATGATTTTCAATCGTAAGCAGACCCTCTCAATTTGGAAAATTGGCTGAAACTTCCCTGCTTTCTTTTAGAATTTTATAGGCCCGTTGAAATTGGGGGACTACCCACAAAAATTATCCCCACCTCAACTTTGAAAATAACTGGAACTAATTTTAATATTCAACTGCTTACTGGCCGCTAACTGACTTAAAGGCCATTGCCAACAATCACAACACACGGACGACATGCCTTGTGTTATGAGCAATTAAGTTATAGCCATAATAATAATTAGTTAAAAAGCTATTATCAGTTAGAAAATCTGCACAGCTTTGATTATATGAGAAATAAAAAAAACATTGACCGATATGGGGATGACAAAACAAGGATGTTTTTTTTATGGAGATGACTCAAATTACGAATGGTTTGATCTGTCATCTGTGATTCAAAGGATTATTTATCGTTTAAAAATTTAGGTCAAACAATTGATATCAGTTTTATCTCCATATGCTCATATCTGTTTCCAGATTAATATATATATATATATATATATATATATATATATATATATTTATTTGTGTGCGCACGCGCGTGTGTGTGTAATGTAGACTACAAAAACATTTTGCCTTTTCAGCAACCTTTGAAATTTGCGATCTTGTCTGAAATCTAAAATGAATATTTCCTTATTTTAAATTCTGAGAATTTCATTCATATTATTGTTGTTGTTTTTTATCACAAATCAAAAGGTCTACAGCCGATAGCGTAAACAACTCGACCCAAAAGACAGAGGTTCTCCTCGGGCTGTTGCTCACAATCTGGCATCGAAAAGAAATGGGGATGAGCAAGCTGGACAAATGGATTCTATATAAATCTATAGAAAAACAAAGCAAAACAAAAAAAATAAATAAATATTCCGCCTTGTCTACCAGGGGACTTCCCTTAATGGCCGCTAGGTGGCGGGTTAATAAGTTGTATCATTATGTAATAAGGGACTCACACTTTGACATTTTTTTCGTTTTTTTTTTTTTTTGCTCTTTCACCCACAGGATGTTACCACGTCAAGATGGCATTCGTATCCGGGGTGATTTCTTTCCCTGAGTAAACCAACTTTGTAATTTCAACTAAACCACTATTTACAACTAAACCACTATTTACAACTAAACACACTATTTACAGCTAAACACACTATTTACAGCTAAACACATCATTTTTCCATTCTTTTTTTAATTATGCTTATCTGTATACATATAAATAGAATTTTGTCTTTTGTTCATGAACAATGTTATTCGGTATATATATATATTTATATATATAATCCTCCACGTGTTGAATTCACTTATTCTGAAATATCACAGCCGTTAGCCATTACAAGTGATAACCTCTTTCAGTTACAATTGATACCACATGTTGATATACAATGAATGTGAGGGTTGTTCAAAACATTCTTAGAAAAATGGAATTAAAAGTATTAAAAGATCTATCAACATCAATACACTTCCATAAGGGATTATAGCAGCCATATATATAATTCCGAAAAAAAAACTTAATCGTAAATGTTATGGGATCTTACCCATAATAATAATAATAATGTACTATTCCATACTTAATAAATACTGCGCCTCATGAGTAGGCAAGGAGCCAGTCGCTAACTTTCTGAGCGACTGTTCGGTTCAACTCTCTTCCTACGGGCGGGAGGAACCCGAAGGAGGCTACGCCGAAGGGCGGAGTCTCCTTCGAGGAGGTAAAACCGGCCCTGAACCCGTTTATACGTGTTCAATGGGCATATTTTTGGCAAAGCCGACGGGCTCGGAATGCCCACGTTAAAAAGGCCTTGTGCCACCTGACACCCTCGTGGCGGGTGACTGAATATGGTCTGTCGTTCACTTCTAAATCAGTTCTGTTGAACTCTCTGCCTTCGGGCGGAGAGGAACCCGAACGAGGCTCCACAATAAATAACCGACGGGCCGGAGAATAAATAACCGACTTACGCTGCTCAAGTGGTGGGGAGACTGAATATCGTCAGTAGTTCACCTTCTGACCGGCTGTTCGGTTGGAATCTCTGCCCTCGGGCGGGAAGGAACCCGAAGGAGGCTACGCCGAAGAGCGGATTCTCTTTCGGGGAGGTAAACCGACCCTGAACCCGTTTGTACGGGTTCAATGGGCATATTTTTGGCCGAGCCCACGGGCTCGGAGATCCTACGTTAAACCGGCCTTGTGCCACATGATGCCCACGTAGGGGGGGGACTAAATATAGTCAGTATTTCAAGTCGAGGCAAGAAGGGACACGGTGCGTAAGTGAAGAAGAAGAAGAAGAAGAAGAAGAAGAAGAAGAAGAAGAAGAAGAAGAAGAAGAAGAAGAAGGAGGAGGAGGATATGTTTCGGGGTTTAATATTTTATAAGTAAAATGCAGTTACCAGATTACTATTCATTTATCTGCAAGCTATAAATGATATATTAACTAAAATAATTCAAGATTTAAATAAATAATTTCTCAAATGTAAAATAAAAGAGATTTCAACTACAACATCAGAAAAGAACACTTCACAAATTTCTATGCACTATACTGATTTGGAGATTTACAAATCCCCCCCCCCACACACACACATAGTACAAATATATATTCCACGGTTGGAATATGATTATATATATATATATAGTTAAACCTAGAGAGCCAGACAAACCTACCAAGGTTTCACCGAAGCCGATCGTCAGGGAAGGCTGGCTAACAAGGTAAAGAAAGAACGGAATATAGGTCTGCTCTACTCTTGTATTGAGCACTTTATTTAGTTATTTTATGTACTCTCATCGGTTTTTTTTTTTTGGGCCTTGACTTGTATGCTGGACGATTATTTCCGGCTAACGTACATGTTCTTGGTTCTTTTTTTTTTATACCTTTTTCCCCTTTGGTATTGGCTTTTTTTTGCAAAATCAATACACCCGAAGGTTTTCTGAGCGAGTATAGTTTCTTATATTTATAAGATTTCTATTAATATATATATATATATATATATATATATATATATATATATATATATATATATATTTAATCAACAGTTCATTCATATATATATATATATATATATATATATATATATATATATATATATATATATATATATATATATATATATATATATATATATATATATATATATATATATATATATATATATATATATATACTGAACAATAAAAAATATTACAAAATTAAAATCTTCAGACACACTGGGTTGTAGATTAATATTCTTTCGTTTTTATTATTATTATTTCATTTAGATTCCTTGACTAGTTTCGGCCAACATGGCCATCATCAGGAGAAAAAAATTCTGCTTGCTGGTAGCAGTGAACTACAGAAATGAATGTTTTGATGGAGAAAATGAACATTTATCTGTAGTTTTCATTTGGTTTTTTTTTTATCTGAAGTTTGGTCAGTCCTTGTGTTGGTCAAACAGTCTCTTTTAAGTTGTTATTTAAGATAAGAGCCGGATGGATTCATGCTGCTCTTATATATATATATATATATATATATATATATATATATATATATATATATATATATATCAACAGTTCAATCCGCTGATGCTGATATAATAACTTTCATTACTCACAGAATCAGTGCAGCCTTTAGACAATAAATACATCATAAAAGACGATTCCATTATATATATATATATATATATATATATATATATATATATATATATATATATATATAACGGGTGTAACAGCAAAATTATCGAAATCTTGTTACAAACATAATTGTCCATCCCACAAAATTTTCAAAATCTAAAACCACTAACTTTTTGCTAGGTTTTTCAGATAAGACATTTAGCCATCTTGATACTAATTGTCGTAAGAATCACAGGAAAACGCTTTGAGTTATTCAGTTAATAAAACAACAGGTTAAAATTTAGTATCAGTTTTACTGTCTTCCCAAATGAGCAATATCGAGAGGAAAAAGATCATTCAAGCCTTTAGTAATCGTAGCGACATTCATACTCTGACTTGCATCTTCAAAGTTCATTCAAGAACCATCAATAGAATGGTTAATAAGTTCAAAAAAGAGGGAACAGTAGAGAAGGAAATTGGATCAGAAGGTGACAAGAAAAGGGATCATCATTTCAGCTTAAAACTAAAGAGATCCAACACAATCCATAAGACGTTGCCACTGGAGAGAGGAGTTTCAGCTATGACAGTTTTTATGTTTAACCATTGTATTTTGTATCTGTTAGTAATGCAATTGAATCACTACTACACACAAAAGACGATGGTGAAACATAAGAAAAAATGAATTCCTTTAAATAATGTGGAATTAACTTCTCTTCACCTGATGAAGCTCGCAAGATCCGAAACACGTGTAACAAAAATATGAAAAATAAGATATATATTTAAAAAGATATTTTTCGGCTTCTCTCTTCTCGTTAATATATATATATATATATATATATATATATACTCGACTCTCCCGTCGAATTCGACGTATGAGGGTATGAGGGTCAAGCAGATCAGTTCCCAGGAAACTGAGAGCCCGACAACAGCACATGAGATTTGATTATAGTGGTGAAGGTTTCGTGCAGGACCATCCACACTTTTTGAAGGGCCGAATACAGAGACCTGGTGCACTAGGCGCCACATGGTCTCCAAACGCCCCTCTGAAGGTTTTGATGTCAGAGTTGTCCTTCTCCTAGACCAGTTGCCATCCAAGGCTATAGAACCCAGTCTGTCCTGATATTTACCCATAGCTGGAGGGAGAAGAAGAGAATTCACACTTTTCCCAAGGGTATTAGCACGTAAGTGAATGTAATGGATTGACTACATATATATATATATATATATATATATATATATATATATATATATATGTGTGTGTGTGTGTGTGTGTGTGTGTGTGTGTGTGTGTGTGAATAACTCTAAGCTCCAGTCACTTCAAAAATTCAACCAAATCGCTAAAGTGCATATTTTTTTAAAACCTTTCATTGGCCGGACCAAGAACTTTTCAGCACTCTTTCGTGTGTGAATATTGATTGCGTTTTATTTTGATTTATATTTGTTATTGCTTTTGTTATTACTTTCTTATTAGAATTCTGTTTGTCTCTTTCTTAGCGCGTACGTACGTTACGCCCTGCCAGTACATCCTAAACAATGATCCATTCTGTTTCGGTCGCTTGGAAAGACGAAAAAGGCATATCAGAGACATTATTTGGCTTCATTGAGAAAATGAAATAAAGAAAGACAGAAGTAAATAAAGAAAGAAAGAAAGAAAGAAAAAAGAAAGAAAGAAAGGAAAATAGAAGCGGCGATATGTTTAACGTCTGTTTCATTGAAATGGAAATAGTTGCCAATTTCAAATCTTTTCAATTCTACCCTCATATTGTTAGTGATATATTTTTATGCTCAAATATTTAATGACTCGGCAGGGAATTTCTACGTGTATTTTATTGTCTTAGAACTCCCCATGAGCTTATTCAATCATTAACTTAAGAATTAAGATTCATCCGGAAATTCTAATAGAATAACCGTGAAATTTTCACGGGTCTCTAGTTAGTATGCGTCATATGTGTATATTATGTTTTCTGCTTTGTATCCTGTAGAGCCAGGTCCAATCTATGGTCCATGGTCCTATAGGAGAATTGTCATTTAATTGATAGCACGTTTCTTATTATATGGAATGTTCCTGTTAGGGCGATCTTTTGAGCAACTTCTATCTTGATGTTACCTAGGACATCATTAGTAAAATTGTCTATTCCTTTCCTCACGAGGCCCAGTGCTCCGATTACTATTGGTACAGTCTCAGTCTTAATTTCCCACCTTCTGTTAATCTCGATCTTCAGGTCCTTGTATTTGGACAATTTCTCGATAATTTCTATGCGGGTGTTTCTCTCAGATTATACCGCTATGTCAATTATTTATACACTTCGTGAATTTCTTGACTTTTATGATAATATCAGGTCTGTTGGATTTTATTTCCATGTCAGTTTGAATTGGCATGTCCCAGAGGATAGTTACATCGTTATTTTGAGTATCCGTCTGGTTGGTGCTCATGCCATCTCTCAGTGGTTTTGATTTTGTGCTTCTTGCATATATTCCAGTGCATCGCTACCTTGTTATGTCTGTATATTCACACACACACACACACACATATATATATATATATATATATATATATATATATATATATATATATATATTATTGTTATTATTTCTTGAAGACCTCAGTTCAGAAATGGCTTCATGACATTTTCCACTGATCATCAAAAAAACAAAACAAAAAAAAAAAACGAAAAACACATAACCAGAAACATTTTACATAGTAAAGCTCTTCGTAATGTATGAGTTGTACATGTGAGTACAATTTTTGTATTTATTTAAAGCATTGGCTACCAGGAATACCTTCAATGTGTCTATCGAAACCTTTTCCAATCAATCCGAGTGTTCCTATTACAACTGGAATTATTGATGTCCTCTCGTGCCACAATTCTGAGATTCCCAAGATCCTTGTATATTCATAGATTTTGATGATCTTCAAAGATACATTACAATCTTCAGGGACCACCATATTAATAAGTAAACACATTCTGTTTTTGTGGTCATTAATCACGATATCTGGGCGATCAGAATCGATTGTTCTGTCCGTGTGTATTACCGTTTCTATCTCTGTAACCGGATTTGGATGACGTTCACACTAGTTTCTTGCAGTTTCCTTCCCGTAAAAGTTGCATATTTTCGAGTGCAGATATTTACCCAATCTATCATGCTGAGTTTTATACCCAGTGGGTGCTAACACCGTGCAACCTGATACAAGGTGATCAATTGTTTCTGCAGATTTATCACAGAATCTGCATTTCGTGGCAACACAATTTTTCAGTATGTGTGCTTGGCAATTTCAAGTTAGCATGCATTAGTCCTGTGCAGCAAGAATAAACCGTTCTATTTCAACGTTTATTTACGCACTACGTAACCACTTATAGATACGGGGTTTGTCTACATCAGCTTATTTGTTACGGGAAGAGTACTGACCATGGAAAAGCTTAGCTTGCCATCGTTTCCGCACTTAGTAAATTGCATTTGCTTTTGCTTTCTTTTTAGGCTCTTTGGCGCTGCAGTAGGTGCACTGTGCGTTACTTGCACTTCTTCACCCACTTGAAATTCTCTATTAAATTTGTTGACTTCCTTTACACATTATTATTATTATTATTATTATTTTTTTTTTTCTTTGATTTCTGAGCTTACACATTTTTTTTCCGGGTCCTGCCTAGGGACCTAAGGTTAGAAATAGCATCATGACACTTTCCACTGACAAAAAAAAAAATTACATAGATAAAGCCCCTCGTAAAGTGTGGGCTGTACTTGTCAGAAGAATTTTTTGTATACCATTGAGGCATGGACTTCCAGGAATCCCTTCAATTAGTCTACTGCAATCTTTTCCAACCAGTCCTAGGGCTCCAACTACAACAGGGATTGTTGATGTTCCCATATGCCACATTTTCGAGATTTCTATTTCAAGCTCCTTGTATTTTGACAGCTTTTTGAATATCTTCAAAGATACATTGCAGTCAGCAGGGACTGCCATATCAATAAGGAAGCACTTTTTTTTTGTTTGTGGTCTTTAATAACATTATTATTATTATTTTATTTCCTTTGATTTCTGGTGTGTACCCATTTCTTTCCGGGTCACGCCCAGATACCTAAGGTTAGAAATGGCATCATGACATTTTTCACTGACCAATTAAAGACAAAACAAACACACACGCACACACACGCGCACACACACACACACATATTTTACAGCCTTTCGTAAGATGTGGATTATACTCGGGAGAACAATCTTTTGTATTTCTTTAAGGCATTCTTTATTGGAATCTTTTATTTCCTTTGATTTCTGGTGTTTACACATTTCTTTCCGGGTCCCGCCCAGAGACCTAAGGTTAGGAATGGCATCATGACACTTACCATTGACCAATTAAAAACAAAAAGCACACACACACACACACATATTTTACAGCGCTTCGTAAGGTGTGGGCTGTACTCGTGAAAACAATTTTTTCGTATTTCTTTAAGGCATGGGCTTCCAGGAATCCCTTCAATGGGTTTACTGGAATCTTTTCCAACCAATCCAAGGGCTCCAACTACAACAGTGATTGTTATTATACGAGTAAATACTGAAAAGTTCTTGATTCGACTAAGCAGGAATCCTTTAAAAAATCTTATGTTTAGTCATTTAATCTGATTTTGGGAATCGTGTTGGACCAACAACTTTTCAGCTCCCCCACGTAATGATGATTCAATAACTAATGATTATTCCCATTGTATTTTTTAAAAAATACGTTTTAATCTTCGAAGAAGAAACCTTCCCAAAATTATGTCTCGTCATTTGCATTCACCTTGAACATGTTAAGTGGCTTTTTATCAATAAAGAGATGAAAAAAAGCTTCAGACAATGTTGTTCTTAACTTTTTCACCAATGAACGTCACACATGATTGTTTGTGAATTCATATATATATATATTTCTTTTTTTACAAAGCTTGTTTTACTTGTTTCGCGAAATGACAGCTGAACAATACCAACGTAAACCAAGAGATAAAGAAAAAGAAAAAATTGTGAGGAACAACACATACATCGTGCATGGAACTTTGAAATATTAGTCATAGACTAGTACAAAAATACAGGTATCTAAAACTCAACAATCCAAACCAGTTCGTGGAATATGATCAGTATTATAATGATTTGCAACCTGTTTTTTTTTTTAAGCTATTCATCCCAAGCAAGGCGGGAGTGCCACATACACGCAAGGGGTTACAGAGAGTGAGAGTAAGAGTAAAGAGGAGTGCTTGAGAAATAGGATAAAGAGAAAGGTCAAGGCATCAGAAGATGTCGATTGACATTACATTTGAATATTTGAAGATTATAGCTATCAGGAAAGGAAGTGATAGGAAGTTCCACTGACGGGATGTGCAAGATAAGAAGCTGTTGGAGTAGAAGAGATGGCTGCATTTAGCCGTTTCGACAGCGAAAGTGTGGGACCGAGATGCCAACCTAGTAGCAAGCTTAAATTCATGCAGTTTGGGAACCAATGAAAATAGCTCATCGGAGCAGTTGCCATGAAAATATTTGTAGAAAAGACAGAGGGAAACCACAGCACGTCTGTGAGATAGCGACTGCAGACGGGATGCTAGACCAGGACCAATCACATTGCATATCCGTCTCTGGATTTTATCTAGGAACTCGAGATGAACAGCAGGAGCACCAGACCATATATGACAGCAGTATTCCATGCAAGGACGACTGATTGATTTGTAGATTTGAAAGATGAAGAACCTTCTAGTGCGTTACGACTTTCCTGGCGGTAGATGAAGCTATAGATTCAATGTAGTTGTTCCACTTCCCGTCAATGAACAGCGTGTTACTAAGCAGACACAGAGAGACGCTATCGTGGAGTTGGGTATCAGCCATCTTGATGAGAGTCAAGGAGGGTTCTCTATGGTGGCTAACTGAGAGCAGTTTCATTTCAGAGGCATTAAAATGTAACTCACGATTAGTTTCTAGGGATTTAAAGTGAAGATGAATCGCCAAGAATTCATTTCAGTGTACCAGGACTCTCCTCAGTATTTTCGTCGATTTTTGCTCACGTTATCGTCAAGTGATGGTTGATTATATTTCGGGTGTCTAATGATACTTTTAACTATTCTGAGGACACCAGAAATAATGACCAAAATCGTTTATATCTATTTTTTTTTAACTTATCTAATAATGTCTTGCAATTTGTCTAGGTTTTAACATACATTCCAGCTTCATTGATCTCACAGAATATGTCGATTTGGATTGACTGCTCCCCTTCATACAAAAAGTACCTATGCACACCAAAACATTGGGATTTGATGGTGAATACTTAAATCCTCAGTAATATATATATATATATATATATATATATATATAATTTATGCAAAACTAGGTAATCCGTATGGGTAGACCCAAGGAGGATGATATCCGGAGAGTTCAATTCATTTTTCATTTCAACTTTTGGAAGTAAAGTCTGATGATCCAGAGCCCTTTAAAAGGGCTCTGGTGAAATAATTTATTACATGGAACCTTAAAGTGGTCTGTTTTGATTCAAAAAAATATATATATATATATATATATATATATATATATACACTTGTCTATATTATTTAATGAAACATGTATATATATATATATATATATATATATATATATATATATATATATATATATACATGTTTCATTAAATAATATAGACAAGTGTTGTCTATTTATTTGATGTAAATTCTTTTCATAACGTCTTATGTTTAATAACAGTATCAGTAAACGAAGAAAGAAAATCACAATATTGATACATATTTTAGTTATGAAAGAATTTATATAAAATAAATAGACAAAACTTGTCTATATTATTTAATGAAACATTTATGAATGAAAAAATGCTGCCTAAATACACACAATATATATATATATATATATATATATATAGATAAACCTAGTGATTTTTTTTTTACCCAGGTTTCACCTAAGCGGATTGTCAGGAAAGCCGGCTTTCCTGACGAAGCTTAGGTGAAACCTAAAGGTAGGTTTGTCTGGCTCACTAGGGTTTATCTAGGTCTGCTCTACGGTTGTATTGAGCTCTTTTGTTAGTTAGTTGTTTACTCGTGTCGGGGTTTTTTCTTTGGGCTTTAAATCTGTATCTGTGCGATTTTTTTCGACAGACTTTCATGTTTCTAGTTCTTTCTTTTTTTAAAACCTTTTTATCCTTTGGGATTGATTTGATTATTGGCAAATCAAAAAATCAAGGGTTTTTCGAAACGAGTATAGTTACCTATATATATATATATATATATATATATATATATATATATATACATTTTACCAGAATTTGACTACATGGAAATGGCTGTTAACATATCGCCTAGAAATTCCTTTGTACCGGGTCATGTCTCACCCGACTGTGAATCGGATATTGATTCAAGACTGTCTGTAGACAGAAACAAAAGTAGCAAAAGTAATGATTCTCCAAGAGTACTCGACGGCCACTTTCCCACCGCCGTAATGTAGTTTCCCTGTCCCTTTTCTATAAATATTTCCATGGTAAATGTTCAGATGAACTTTCTTCTATTGTTACTAGACTCCATGAATTTAAGTACAGTTACTTGATTGGCGGCAAGTTCTTATCATGTCACAGTTTAAATGGCTATATGCAACCGTAAGTTCTATTTCCCACTTGTGGAACTCTTTTCCCGCTTCAGGCATTCCAGCTAACTTCAAAGATTTAAACGTAATGTTATTCGTTATCTTATGTTGTCTTAATTTCTATTCTTTGATTCTTCTCGACCCTTAATAGTGTTTTTCTTAACCTGTTTCACACTCAGTAAGCCTCTCCATCTTAGAAGCTCGCTTGCTTTGCTTGAGATTAAATTATTAAAAGCATACATATATAACAAAATTACTATATCACATATTATAACATAAAAAAACGAATACAAATACTGGAAGCCTTAAAAACAAACAAACCAGCACCAATATATTGTTAAGAACGAACACACACACACACACACACTCATATATATATATATATATATATATATGATAAATAAAAATCATCAAACATTTTTCATTTTTTCATTCATATAAAGTGTCGTCTAAATAACGGAAGAATGAAAATAACACTGGCATCTTATTTTAACAGATATATTTACCAAAATTCCACAAAAATTTCTTGAAATATTAAAGGGTAAATTTATTCAATAAAATCACCATTGACTTCAACCACGACTTCGGAATCTCCTGCAACTCTTCTAAACGGTCACCTTGTTTAAGTTGGTGAATGCTACCATAATCCTTACCTTCAGTTCATTTTTGGTGTTACCAAGGAGTTCTGTTGGTCTCTCGGTCAACTCCTCCCCACATATAAAATCCAAGTGGGGTAGCAGTCTGAGGAGTTAGATGACCAAATGTTTGAGGTGATGTGGTCGCAGAAATTGCCTGACAGCTATGACTGGGTGTTCCTGCTTGTGTGGCATGGTGTAAAGTCCTGTTGCCAGACATAGGGTCTTCCAGCAGCCACCCACTTGACCCAAAGCAGCACTACCTCCACTAGTGCTATACCAGAACATTACCTATTCTATTGTAATAGACTGTCCCACAGATAATAAATAGTAGTAGCAGTGGCCAGTTGAGCTCAGTGGAGTTGAGTGAGTCAGTCGATGTCGGACATTGAAGTATCAATCATCACAACTAGATTGTTGCATCATTAACTCTTATTTCAAGTTCCTAACGTTTTGTACGTCGGACCCTTTTAGGACCGACTTAGCGAAATACAAGCCTCCACTGTGAAAACTACTCTACTACAAGTAGGTACTTGATGTAGGGCTTTGTGTTGAGTTTAAGGTCCTCACCAACAAATTCAGGAGTTCTTTTCTTATCAGAGTGAATTTTCCACGTAGCCGTATATTCGTAATCACCATTAGACTCATCCAACTCTTTCCGAATCCTCTGAACTGTCCCCAGATTCCCACCCAAATACTCTGAAACGTATTGAAGCTTCAGGCACGAATGTCAAGCAGCGCAGCATGCCGTTTCCAAATTTCTGGCGGAATGGATTGCGTCACGGTGTTCTTTTTCTCACAGACGGTGTCGAACTGACCATACTATACTATGCAATGGACAAAATCAAAAGCAAACAATGTGCACACGAGAAATTAAAATAATAAAATTGCGACAATTTACCCATCGCACTCATATATATATATATATATATATATATAGATAGATAGATAGATAGATAGATAGATAGATAGATAGATAGATAGATATTGATAATATTAGTGGTAAATATACACATACATATGCAATCATATATCTAAAATATATAAATATATATACATACATATATACACATACATATATATTTGTATAAAAAATAATTCCAAGAGGATAGAATCCAGGTAGAACTCAATGTCTAGGACAGAGTAAGGATATAATAAAAAGGCTTAAGCACTAATATTCCATGGTCATAATTTATTCCATTGGAATCGTAAATACGATCCAATTCATCAGACCTACAAATTCAAAAAGAAAAGAAATAAAAAAATATATATATATATATATATATATATATATATATATATATTGACATATTGACTTTCCTGTATAATAATTCGATGAATTTTTGGTCAAAAATAATAATGAACAAGGGTTTAATTCAGTTTATTTTTTTAAATGTCACCCCACCCCACTATATAGTACTATGACTTTCTGTGACCTTCTAGAACTTTCTGGAACAATTTAGAACTTACTGGGGGATTTGTTTTGATTTATTTGTAAGTGTGTTTGTTATACTAAAGTTATAAATTTTGAAATGCATCAAAAATACATATTTACTATTAAATTAAATCATTAGCAATTTCAAAAACAAAGGTTCTGAAATATTTTTATTTTTCACCCTTACGTTTATAAATCTAATATATTTCTTTTCTATTAAAGCTTCATCAAAAAATGAGATATTGAAACACCCGCATACATATATACATTATTATCATCCGAATCCCGCATAGGCAATCTACGTTTATGATTATACTCTTATACGCATAAATTATACACACGCACGTTGGTCAAATGCACGTGAAGTCTGATTAACAAATGAAAATCAAACAGCGCAAAAAGAAAAATACCAGAATTTTATTTCCACATCTCATTCTCTGATGATGCCTTAATAAAAGCGAAACATGTTAGATTGATAAACGTTTCCTATTTGTTCTTTATGATAACATTCTGTCGGATTCCGATCGACATTTAATCTGTATCAGACCCTGACCCATATATATATATATATATATATATATATATATATATATATATCTGATCATATATATATGATGATCATATATATATATGATCATATATATATATATATTTGATCATATATATATATATATATGATCATATATATATATATATCTGATCATATATATATATGATCATATATATATATATATATATATATATATATATATATATATATATGATCATTTTGATGAAGGAACGTATTGCATCTCGCAAATTTGGCTCCAAAGATTATTGGCGGGTCTGCAAGAGTGTCCTGAACAATAAAAAGCCCTCCATACCTCCTTTATTCAACCAGTTCGAGGTCTTGACCTCCTCTACCGACAAGGCTGAATGCTTTGCTCGGAAATTCTCATTTAATTCAACGCTCGACTCCACCGGTGTACCCATACCAGACTTCCCTCCTAGAACTGAGGCCTTACTGAGCGGCTTACACATAACCCCGTCATTGGCACTGGGCATTATCTCGAACTTAGACCCCCACAAAGCTAGTGGTGGAGATGGCATACCAGCAATTGTCCTGAAGAAATGCGCGCCTGAGCTAGCACCCGCCCTCTCTAAACTATATAATTACTGCCTCAAGGAATCCTGTTTTCCTGACTGCTGGAAGTCCTCATCCATTGTTCCTGTGTTTAAGAACTCTGGAGACCCCTCTGACCCCTCTAATTACCCTCCTATTAGTCTCCTACCCGTCTTCGGCAAAGTCTTCGAAGCCCTAATCAATGCCGAAGTGGTTAATCACCTTACATCCCAAAATCTGCTCTCAGATAAGCAATATGGTTTCCGCTACGCCCGATCTACAGCTGATGTGCTTACGGCCATCACTGAAACCGTCTACCAAGTCCTTCAAAATAAAGGTGAGGCTCGTGCCGTGGCCCTCGACATCTCCAAAGCATTCGATAGGGTTTGGCATGCCGGCCTTTTTCGTAAGCTCCAGGGGTATGGTGTTACTGGTCATCTGTTTGATCTAATACAATCATTCCTGTCAAACCGAAAATTGAAGTTCGTTCTCAACGGATTCTCCTCCAGTTCCTATCCCACGAACGCAGGTGTTCCTCAAGGCTCCATCCTTGGCCCCACTCTTTTCCTTATTTTCATCAATGACCTTCCTGACGCCATAGATTCCCAAGTTGGCATCTACGCAGATGACACTACAATTTACTCCTGCCTCAAAAACAAATCTAGTGTCGGCGACAAAACTAACCTGGCTGTGCGTCTTGAAATAGACCTCCAATCGGTTGTTAACTGGGGCAAGAATTGGTTGGTCAACTTTAACGCCACAAAAACTAAATTACTCTTCATTAACCATCATAGAGATCCTTCCCTGCCCCCCATTAAAATGTCTGATAGTCAACTTCTTGAGAGCAACTCCCTGCGTCTGCTCGGTCTCACGCTGACTGCTGACCTGAGATGGAACAAATACATTGAGTCAATTGCTTCTTCCATCGCGAGGAAAGTTGGCACTCTGTGCAGCGCCAGGAAATTTTTCTCCCCTGAATCGATACTTCAAATATACAAAACAACCATTCGCCCTTGCATGGAGTATTGCTGCCATATTTGGTCTGGGGCACCTTCTGCTTACCTCGGAGTTCTTGACAAGATCCAGAGACGGATATGTAATCTAATTGGCCCTGATCTAGCGTCTCGTCTGCAGTCACTCTCTCACAGACGCGCCGTCGCCTCTCTCTATCTTTTCTACAAATACTTCCATGGTAACTGCTCTGATGAGCTGCTTTCACTGGTTCCCAGACTCCATGAATTCAAGCGCCCTACGAGGCTGGCATCCCGCTCCAACCCTTACACCATAGAAACTTTCAAATGTAGCCGTCTCTTCTACTCCAATAGTTTCATACCTCGCACCTCTCGCCAGTGGAACACCCTCCCCAATTACTGTTTCTCTGAAAGCTATAATCTCCAACTATTCAAATGTAATGTCAATCGACATCTCCAGTTACCTTGATCTACACACTATCCTTCTCCTCTTCCTTTCTCCTATCACTCTTATCTGCTCTCGCTCCAAATCTTCCGCAACCCCCTGCATCCTAGTGGCTTCACGCCTTGCTTGGGGCGTAATGCTTAAAAAAAAAATATATATATATTTATATATTTATCATATATATATATATATATATATATATATATATATATGATAGATATATATATATATATATTTATATATATATATCATATATATATATATATATATATGATCATATATATATATATATATATTTGCTCATATATATATATATATATATATATATATATATATATGTTGATTCATTAAGGTAGCTTTAAAGATTTGGTACTGATTGATACCACCGAAAGCAATAACAGTTCTCGTTTTGAGACAACAATGAGACGTCAAGTTTCATTATCACCAGCCTGTCTCAATTGCTTTTAACTAAAATGAGCATCTACTCGAATTTCTTTAAGAAATTTTTTTAAGAAATTGCCAATCACTTTAGGTAAACAGAAGACGACTTTTCCTGCCCTGCTTTGACGCTTTTGTCATCGTGCCAAAGGAAATCAATGTAAAAAAATAAAATAAAATAATGTTTCTCATTTTTAAGAGTTTATTTTCATAATATTTTACTTGGTCGTATAAACTGTCAAAAACAGAATAGATATTTCGCGCTGTAGATTTCTATCTGAGTGATTGTATTTCGGTTTCAAGGTGAGGCGGTGCTCAAAGTTTAGCTTTCTTGTTGGCCTTGACTCAAACTTTGGTAAATGACACCAATGGCCTTAATTCATTGTGCTCGTCTTTAGTGCTGCTGTTAGTTATCTTCTCGTATAGTGAGGATTCGTTACCTTCTGCTGTGACTTCGGCTGTCTTCTCCTAAAAAATGGGAAAATATGGGGGGAGATGATTTTTGTATATGAGCACTCATTAGACTTTACCCACGAGACCTGTCAGCATAGAAGAATAGTGAATGTTATTATTTTAGAAAGGAACGCCTATATATAAGCGTTTATATATATATATATATATATATATATATATATATATATATATATATATATAAAGATCTTATGCAACTGGTATTTATGAACAGGGATCATATCATTCATATACAGGTTCGGGGTTGGTGTATCTTATTGAAATTATTTGCGAAGATGTATTCTCGACATTTAAATCATTAACCTCTATATTTGTTTTTTGTATGAATGATTCATGAATATATACATATATATATATATATATATATATATATATATATATATATATATATATAAACGCTTATTGACAGTACCACTCTCTCTTTCTCTCTCTCTCTCTCTCTATATATATATATATATATATATATATATATATATATATATATATATATATATATATATATACACACACCAGTACTGTCAATAAGCGTTTTTATTTTTTATTTTTTTTGTTAGAACAAGTGTTTTCTTTTCTAAACACAGGGTGTGTAGAAACTGTCCAAATGTTCTGTAATTTCGAGCGCTTTCGGCTGTGTTTTTGTATCTCATGTTATAGAGATGTTTTGTTTACCGTTACACCTATCCGACCACAGCTCCATAAGAACTCATTTCAACACGCAAACCTACCAAACTCCATCCGAAACATACTAGTAGAAAATACAAGCGTAATAAACACTTCTACATGTAAAAAAAAAAATTAAATATATTGGAAGCCTGAATAATAAAAAAAAGACAATACTCAATAATATTAACTACGAACAGAGTCACAATGTGCTGAAAATAAAACATACCTATAACTCTAGATACAAACACACAACCCATACATCCAGTTAAAAATAAATAAACTAAAATCAACTTTGATATTGGCTAAAAGTATAACCGAAAGCGCTCGGAATTACAATATATTTAGAGAGTTTCTACAAACTGTGTCCAAAAAGGAAAACACTTGTTTAAACACAGAAAAATTAAATAAAAAATCTTATTCACAGTACTTTGTTGTCTTTAATGAAACACACACACATATATATATTTTATGTTTTTATAGATACAACATTTTTTTTATGTTTAACGTTGTTTTTATAGATACCTTACCGTTCGGCTACAAAGAATCGTTATTTAAGCAAATGATCTGTTTATGATAAACAGTATTAAATAACATTTACCGGCTTGATAATGTCCGAGGAAATTTTCATACGCAAAAAGAAAATAGTCGTTCTTTGACAGGATTCGGAACCTAATGAGTTTGCATCCTATACGGAACCTAAAATGTCATTTACGATTGTAACGGCAAAATTGTTCAAATGACGTGCCAAACCGTTCGGCTACATTTCATTTTTCCAAAAGATCGTTCGGTAACAAGTTCAATGAATTTACTGCTTATCGTTGGCACGTCAGCGTGAGAGGAAAAAATCCTTTAGGATAAAACGAGACACATTGATCCCATCATTTCACCTGAGAACTAAATACATTCCTATTAAGGAAGAAAATCTGATATAATGAAATATTTTCACTGGAGCTATGACGGATAGGGAATACTGGACGGATAGGGAATTGTAGTGAGTTCAATCTCGGCTGAGGCCGCAGGATGATGATGAAGTCTATAACGACGCCCATTGGACTACGCTTCTTACCTGCGATTACTGCTACCGTATTCTACTTGGTTATAGTAGCCAAAACCACTTAGCTACTTCTTTCAAATATATCCCTTTCCGGGACATCTCAATATTTTTAATCATTTCCAAGATACAACGGTTGAAAGCTTAATCTTACAAATGGACAGTTTGCTGTTGGACCAACACACACACACACACACACACACACACACACACACACACACACACACACACACACAGAGATATATATATATATATATATATATATATATATATATATATATATATATATATATATATATATATGATACTTTTAATTGGTAGGGATTATTCAAGGAGGACTTTAATCCAATGAGAGCGCAATGTAATTTACAGAGCAATATATAATGAATAATTATGAAAACACTTTAAAAAATCTATCTTGGTTATAATTTATATATGAATATTGTTATATTCATCTCTTCAGACCGAATATTTTTAAATTGTTGTAACTCTTTTCATCATATCTCCCTTTTCTACCTTCCTTTACCCGGTATATTAACTTGTTCAGCTTTTATACATATATATATATATATATATATATATATATATATATATATATATATATATATATATATAGAGAGCTGTGGTAATTATCAAAACGTTAGTCATTCGTTTCTCATCCTGGGCTTCTCCATGTCCATAAACGTCTTGGGTGTTCTTGAAACTAAGCGTTAGTCACTACCTGATCATTTGCATTGCATCATTGGATCCATTTTTCTCTGGATTTATTACGAGTTCCTAGTTCGAATTTGTCAACTATTGCATCATCTCTATTCTACTCTACTCTAGCATTCAGATATCGTATGACAATTGTCATTTTCTGCGATTTGCATTGAGCCTTGGCGTTGTCTAGCATACAATGAAATTTTTCAATTTCTTTCGTACTTTATGCTTTCGATGCCTATACAACCATGATGGCTATGTTAAAAGGCTTCTCTCTTAGTGTTGTAGAGTAATTTTCACAGTGGAGGTTTGTATTTTAATAAAACGTCCTAAATTAGGTTCGACGTACAAAACGTTAGTACCTTGAAAAAAGAGTTAATGACGCAGCAAATCTAGTTGTGATGGATGATACTTCAATGTCCGACAAACTCACTCAACACCACTGAGCCAAACTGGCCACGCTACTACTACTTATTATTTGTGGGGGAGTCTATTACAATAGAATATGTATTATGGTATAACACTTAGTTTAAATGCAAAGGTAACCTGTTTCTCGCTATACGATGACGGCTAGGGATAATTAAAAAAAAACTCATAGAAAAACGGAATTAAAAGCAAACATTTTAAGTACAAGTTTAATCCGATTCTAAATAAATACGAGTATACACTATATTAACGTTTGAAGATTTACCTTTGAGCCGACGTTTTTATTACTCCAAACATTATTATGATGGATTGTGTCGAGTAGCTGAACTTCGAAGGGTTGCTCTACCAGGCACATGTCCTACAACTTTTGCTACGAAATCCACTAATAAACTACGTGCTTGTCAAAACGTCATGCAGTTTTTTCAGGTCGACCAAAGCTTGTGGAGTAGTGATCCACTGTTGGATTTTTGAACGAAGAGTATACTTCTGATACTCCCTTTGGGCTGGAGGCCAAGATCTATAAATAGTAGATAGTAGAGTGCAGTCAAGGTTCGATTTAATGAGGCAAGTCGAAGCTGATGAGTGTTACACATCATGAAAAAAACAGAAGTTACGGTTTAAGTAATTGGATTTTTTTTCTAACCGTCTCATTCATTCATACATTCTTACAGTGTCATAAGTTCACTGGGACAAGTGATGTTTTTCTTTACATTATAAGATTAATGACTTGTGTAAACCCCTCTCTTGAGTGGTTTGTAACACATTATTTATCATCTCTCAGTTGCGTCTCTGTCTTAAGGCAGATTGTTCTCAGGGGCGGCTCAGAATCGCAACCGAGGAAAATTGTACTGAAAGGTGCCCATCCCTGGAGAACAGCTGCCCGAGGCCGCGTTCTCTCATTGCACCAGAGAGACGGATCGGTGCTCGCACCGAAGCCAGAGCAACCGACGGTTGCGGGGACTGCGGGCAATTTTTGTTCCTTGTGCTCGGGGTCCCCACCTTAAAAAAGATCTTGTGTCACAACTCGTCTTAGTGGGGAGACAAAGTAAAAACCTAATATAAATGACTAGATTAAAAGTCACACTTCTTGCGGACTTTTAACCTAGCACTTGCGAAACACTAATTGGGCCTCTGGTCAAAAACTAAAGAAACCTCTGGTCCAGCTTAGAAAACAGAGATAAAAATTTCAAAGAAATAACTTCTAATTCCACAATTCACTCCATGGAAATTCAAAACCTCACTTTAACTCTGATACGGACAATAAGTTTAATTCCGGTCAAAAGACTGGTTGGGTCCGAAAGTCCAACTTGAGCGAAAAACTCCAGAAACTTCGATTTGGGTTGAATTTTTAATTCAGACCGAAAATTGAGATCTTCAAATCACAAACTTCTTTTTGGAATTTCAAATGAGTTGAATTCTTCAAATCACAAAATCTGCGGGACCTCAAATCCTCCCATCTTGAAACCTCTCAATTTAACTAGTATTCCTTGGCATTTTTTAAAAAATTTATATTAATTTTAAAGTAAAATAAAGACTTAATGAATTTTTAAAAAAATTGTTTTAAATTAAGTTTAAAATATCTCCTAAATTTTTTGAATTGAAAAAACCAATTTTTATTCTTCAAAATGCCATGTTTATTGGATGTCAGTTATCTCCTGTTAATTTCCCTCTCCAAGTTCTCCACTGCCTTAACCGGGTATTGAACTCGCACTCTTTGGGTCCTGTCACTGGATCTAACCAACTAGCGCCTTTATCCACTGTGCCATGTGTCCTTGAGGACATGGCACGTGGAACTAGAACAGTCTACACCAGTGAGCGAAATAAAGGATTCCGTTCGACATTCCAACCACCTGAAGAAGGTCTGTGGTTACAACGGCCGAAACGTTGTAATAAATATGGCGACAAAGAACCGACAATAGTCCGAATAATGTAAATAGGGTACATAATACCTCATCTCAGAAATATAGACAGACACTAAAGGGCCGAAACGTTGTAATAAATATGGCGACAAAGATGAGGACAATAGTCCGAATAATGTAAATAGTGTACATAGTACTTCATCTCAGAAATATAGACAGATACATTTCGAATGCTTACTGTCAAGTATATATAATCTTCATCTGATAGATTTGATTTTATTTGACCCCCAATACAGAAATTGACTTCACTCCATTTCTGTTCAGTTTCGAACATTACAGATGGCAATTCAACACAAAACAATGGCTGATGTCATAATATAAAGCCCTTTATAACCGAAACTAAACGACCATGAAATAAATCGCTTGATGTGAAGACAATTGAGAACATTTCGAGTTGTGTACATTCAAAAATATTAGGTAGAAACATCTCTAACAGCTGTTGAGTGTCCTGGGTATGACGATAAACTACACTCGGCAGCAAGGCCTCTGATCGGGCTGTTTTAAGGAGCATTGACCCTCTTTCAATTGCTTTTGTTCCGCGGTCTACCTTGACCAGATGGTTAGCACCTGTTAATGTCCCAGCTATGGGCAAATAGTTAACCCCCTAACTGAGGTCAAACACTATCAGAGTATAAAAATAGTTTGTTTTTTTTTTATAGTAAAAATACGAGCAATAAATTTTCATAGTAAAAAAGTACCAGACATACATTTTTAAAAAAAAAAAAAAAAAATTACCAGCAATATATATTTGTAAAAAAGAAAACATATTGCCAGCAATGCATTTTTCAAAAAAAGATTAG
>CAHIKZ030005144.1:1095000-1105000 GCA_903632075.3 Acanthosepion pharaonis
TATATATATATATATATATATATATATATCAAAAGCCATATTAGGTAATTGACTTTTTAGTTTGATGAAGAAGACGAAAAGCGTTACGTAAAAATGTTCTCCTTTGTCATTTAGTCTCACACACAGAGACACACACATGCACGCATTTATATATATATATATATATATATATATATATATATATATATATATATATATATATGTGTGTAGAGAGAGAGAGAGAGAGAATGAGAGATAGATAGATAGAGAACGAAACAAGATCAACCGCAAATAATGCAGCCATTTAACATTAAATTTGATTTTTACTCTATTCACCCCACCCCAAGCAAGGTAATAATGTCACTAAGACGGAAGTGGTCATTTGGAATGAAAGAGAATGAAAAGACTTTGGGAAGAACCCGAACAAGAAACCCAATCCTAAACAAATGATAAAACTCATTTCAAAAGACCGGAAGTTGTGTGAACCGGGTGATAAACGAATCTATCTACTCTTATCTAGAAGAAAAAATAATAATTAGTAATTAAAATGTAAACGATGTATTAGTGGTTGTAAGATTAGTATTAATATATACCGTAAAGAAGATGGGTCGACAGACACCATGGTCTGAATGTGTGGGGAACGAGAAAATTGCCAAGAAAATGGGAACTAAAAGTACACTTTGATATAAAATCAGTAAGAAACCGTAGAAATTTCTGCGGTACATTATAAGGATAGAGGGCTTGGAGAATTTAACACGTAGAACATTTTGAAAGCAGACGGAAACAGGTCGTAACTTGAAAAGGATTCGGTGTTTTATACACTCGTGGTCTATATCGCATCTGTGCTGAGTTGGGATCTTTTTTTTTTTTTTAAAACAAAGCCATTATACTCTAACCCTCGCTCACGATGACCATTGTCTTCGTGCCATCACAACCATCGTCGACTTCCAAACGGTTTCCTCAACCCAATTTTCACCCACGAAGCTTGGGTCAAGTCGGGGTATGGTACTTTCCAAAGCAATCACGTTCCGGCATCGCATCATCCAAGCTGATAGCATCAAGAACTCACCTCTCTGACAAATCCAACATGGTAGATCGGATAGCGGGTTTCATAATCATAAAGTGCACTCGGCCATATATGATTGTCATGGGTCCTTACCTATAACTACAGAATGAACTCTTCCTAACACAATGTATACTACGCCTCTCAAGAGAGAGGGTCGAATCAAGCCGATCATTTCGACTTGACGGTCGAACTCTCTGCTTTTGAGCAGAAAGGAACCCGGACGAGGTTCCGCCGAAGGGCAGAATCTCGTTCGGGGTGAATGACCTACCCTATCTCGTTTTTACGAGTTATACGGGCATATTTTTGGCTGAGCCTACGGGCTCAGGAAACCCACGATAAAAATGACCTTGTGTCGCATGCAACCCTCGTGGGGGGGCTAGATACTGAATCAAGCCGAGCTTCTCGACTTGACGGTCGAACTCTCTGCTCTTGAGCAGAAAGGAACCCGGACGAGGTTCCGCCGAAGGGCAGAATCTCGTTCGGGGTGAATGACCTACCCGATCTCGTTTTTACGAGTTCTACGGGCATTTTTTGGCTGAGCCTACGGGCTCAGGAAACCCACGATAAAAACGACCTTGTGTCACATGCAACCCTCGTGGGGGGTGGCTAGATACCGAATCAAGCCGAGCTTCTCGACTTGACGGTCGAACTCTCTGCTTTTGAGCAGAAAGGAACCCGGACGAGGTTCCGCCGAAGGGCAGAATCTCGTTCGGGGTGAATGACCTACCCTATCTCGTTTTTACGAGTTATACGGGCATATTTTTGGCTGAGCCTACGGGCTCAGGAAACCCACGATAAAAATGACCTTGTGTCGCATGCAACCCTCGTGGGGGGGTGGCTAGATACCGAATCAAGCCGAGCTTTTCGGCTTGACGGTCGAACTCTCTGCTTTTGAGCAGAAAGGAACCCGGACGAGGTTCAGCCGAAGGGCAGAATCTCGTTCGGGGTGAAAGACCTACCCTGATCTCGTCTTTACGAGTCATACGGGCATATTTTTGGCGGAGCCTACGGGCTCAGGAAACCCACGATAAAAAATGACCTTGTGTCGCATGCAACCCTCGTGGGGGGTGGCTGAATACCGAATCAAGCCGAGCTTCTCGACTTGACGGTCGAACTTTCTGCCTCTGAGCAGAAAGGAACCCGGACGACGTTCCGCCGAAGGGCAGAATCTCGTTCGGGTGAAATGACCTACCCGATCTCGTTTTTACGAGTTCTACGGGCATTTTTGGCTGAGCCTACGGGCTCAGGAAACCCACGATAAAAACGACCTTGTGTCACATGCAACCCTCGTGGGGGGTGGCTAGATACTGAATCAAGCCGAGCTTCTCGACTTGACGGTCGAACTCTCTGCTTTTGAGCGGAAAGGAACCCGGACGAGGTTCCGCTGAAGGGCAGAATCTCGTTCGGGGAGAATGACCAACCCGATCTCGTTTATACGGGTTATACGGGCATTTTTTGGCTGAGCCTACGGGCTCGGAAAACCAACGATAATCTCGGCCTTGTGCCACATGCAACCCTCGTGGGGGGCTAGATACCGAATCAAGCCGAGCTTCTCGACTTGACGGTCGAACTCTCTGCTTTTGAGCGGAAAGGAACCCGGACGAGGTTCCGCCGAAGGGCAGAATCTCATTCGGGGAGAATGACCAACCCGATCCCGTTTATACGGGTTCTACGGGCATTTTTTGTCCGACCCTACGGGCTCGGGAAACCCACGTTAAACTCGGCCTTGTGCCACATGCAACCCTCGCGGGGCTAGATACCGAATCAAGCCGAGCTTCTCGGCTTGACGGTCGAACTCTCTTGCCTCTGAGCAGAGAGGAACCTGGACGAGGCTCCGCCGAAGGGCAGAGTCTCGTTCGGTGAGATTGACCAACCCGATCCCGTTTATACGGGTTCTAAGGGCATTTTTTTGGCCGAGCCTACGGGCTCGGGAAACCACGTTAAACTCGGCCTTGTGCCACATGCAACCCTCGGGGGGTGGGCTAGATACCGAATCGAATCGAGCCGATAGTATTTCACTCCAAACCAGACTGACAGTCATACATCTTGTATTATTATTTCGTGTAATATGCCTTCGTTATTTCTACTCTTGTGTTCGTGTTGTTCTTCCTTGGTCCTAACCTGGACCATAACAATGATGATTTGGAAAACTTCAACTTCGACATGTTTCGGCGAAGAATCGGCATCATCAGAAAAATAATTTTATTTCACAAGAATAGTATCTGTATATTAAAAAACCAGAAAACTAACATCCATGGCTATATCGCTCTCCGTCCAAACATAGAGTCAAGTGTCTGATCTGTCAGCAGCAAGAAACAGACAAATGCCCGGCAAGGTGATAAAGCCACCAAGACACAAGGGGCTTACTGGATGTGAATGAATAGAACCTTTCTTAGCAGCAGACCTAGCAATGGATTCAGTATTACTACGAAGTGAGAACAACAGAATAGTAATCAGGAGGACAGTAGATAACTAGTGACACTTTCTGCATTTAAATTTTTGAAGATGAAAATTAGCTGGAAAGCATGGAGATGAAACAGAGTTCCACAAGTGAGAAGTGTGAAAAAAGAAACTGTTATCATAGAATTTGTGGTTACATCTAGCCGTGAAAATACTTGTAGAAGAGACCGTGGCTTTCCTCTGTCTCTTCTACAAGTATTTTCACGGCAACTGTTCCGACGAGCTATTTTTGCTGGTTCCCAGACTGCATGAATTTAAACGGGCTACCAGGCTGGAATCTCAGCCCCACCCTTTCACTGTCAAAACCGTCTCTTCTACTCAAAAAACTTCTTCTCTAACACTTCCCGTCTGTGGAACTATCTTCCCCATACTTGCTTCCCCGATGACTATAATCTTCAAATATTCAAGTGTAATGTCAATCGACATCTGACACCCTGAGCTTGTTCCCCGTCCTTCTCTATATCCTTTCCCCAAACACGCCTCTTTACTCTTGTTCTCAATCCTCTGTAACCCCTTCCGTGCTGGTGGCCTTGCTTGGGATGATTTGCCATAAAAAAAAGAAGCCAAATCAACTGTAAATTAATGAGATCTAGTTGCTAATTTTGCACTGCGCTTAAATTCAAAATGTCTAGACACCATAGCGAAGAGCTTATCCGATCAATTACCAAGAAAATATTTATAGAAACGCCACAGGGAATTTATTTACGGCGATGGGAAAGTGACTAAAGCCGAGATGCCAGGTCAAGACCAATTATATTGCCGATTTTTCTGCGAATTTTATCAAGTGTCTCTCTATATATATAGCAGGAGCACCGGGCCATATGTGACAGCAATATTCTCAGCATAGACTTATAGATATGCAAGATAGATTCTGGAGAGAAAAATAGTCTAGCACGACATAGTGAACCAATTTTCTTAGCAGCAGACCTAGCAATGGATTCAGTATAGCCTTTCCACTTCATGACAGCCGGGAACGTTTGTCCGAGAAGGCGCAACGAGTCGCTCTTCTGGAGGTTAGCATCAGCCATGCTGATGGAAGATAGAAAATGATCTCTCAGAAAGCCATGCGTACGTCATTAACAATTATGTTAAGTGTAAGTGCGTTTACTATCACGTTGAAACGCCTGTTTTCATCTAATCCCCGAAGTTAAGCAACTGTGAGCCTGGTCATTACCTAGATTGATGACTGTTTGGGAATACCAGGAGATGTAAGCTTGGATGTGCGAGTGGTGTAATAGATAAAGGCTCGATCTGAGAAGTCGGTAAGTCGAGTTCGAATTCCAGTCGGATACGTTAGATTTACTTACGTGGAGATACCCCTGGGAAAGGTATGAATACACCTTTTTTCCCCCTCCCATCTATTGGTAAAATTAGTAAGATTTGTATGTGAAAATATCTTATTGCCAAGAAATTATTCATACATTATTCACTCACAAAAAAAATGTTATAATAATTATTCATAGAATTCCAAAATATATTTAAGCTTTGAATAACCTACAAAATGTTGATAAGCCGTAAAAAACATATCAATCAATTAAGAGTAAATGACACAGATTGTTTGCTTCTAATGTCACCCTGCCACACCCTAATGGCCTTTTTTTTTTCAAACCGCCTTCTATCATAGTCATATTCTTCATCGTCTCCACGAATCACCTTCCACCTACTTGTTGAACCCCAGACTTCAAGTGATGTATGGACAGCGTAGTAGATACGACAGCAGACTACCGTCTGTGACATCCTCATAGACATTAGCAAATTAGAATGGAATTAGGCAGGTCACATGATAAAAATGACACACAGCAGATGCCTCTAGAGATTAACTAAGTGGAGTTCACTCCAGACATTACCAGCAAAACCGTGGCTATAGGGAAAAAAAAAGTAATCAAGAGACGACCTTGATAAATTCGAACGCAGATGTCAGAGAGAAGTACCAGATGGAAATTTATGGGGGGAACTGGAAACGACCTGCGTCCAACGAAGGACAGGAGACGACATTTTGGGAGAAAAGAAAGACAGATGTAGTTTGCTTAGAACTGCTCAATGGCGAAATACCTAGTATATATATATATATATATATATATATATATATATATATATATATATATATATATATACTAGCAGCATGGCCCGACGTCGCCCGTGCTTGATTCAAAAATCGTACGACTCATACAGCAATCGCTATCACTTGACTTAAAATATTCTTACCCTTCCTTGCCTTTAAAGGAGTGCCTTTTGCCGTGCTGATGTTGCTACATGCCTTAATTCTTGCCTATCTCACACTGCGAAAAGAACTAAACAAAATGAACACAAAACGGTCAGATTTAAAAAAAAAAAGGACTCGTAACTGGAAAAACCGAATGAAAAAAGAATGTTAACAACAAATGCTTTTTCACACCCAACCCAGTTCTGCGGAATCAAAATCAACGTTGAGTTTAAGCAAGCGAATGAGCCAATTAGAGTAAGGTGCCATGCAGATTTACATTTTTCCCACTTTTGACGAATGCAACTATCGATTTTTTTTTTTTTTTTTTGCATACTATCATGCTAGTTAACATTCGTGTCAGTCAGCTGTTGGCTCTTACGCTGGCCAATAGAATCTTCCTGCCTATTCGTGGCGGCCAGCTATAGGCTCTCACTCTGGCCAGTAGAAAATGGCCGCAAACTACATGAAAACTGCCGTAGAAGCATGAAAAAATCGATTATTTCCACTATCGATGGGAGTTGGGAAATGCAACGTCGGTCTTGGCCTTCCCACTAACTTGGAGCATGTGCATGTAAATTTTGGTGCAAATCCGTCGAAAATTGCGGCCGTGCATTCGTTACACACACACACACACACACACACATCCTGTCTTTTATAGATAGAGTTTCTAAATTTAATGTTTTTAAATAATTTTTTAGCTTATGGGTGTAGGTAGTAAATACAGAAAGAGAATTACATTTGCTTAGGAACACCCCCCCCTAACATGGCAAAATATTCAGTGATCCGACCGGCTGGCCAAACAAGTCACTGATCCGTTCCACTCTTTAATCACACCTTTTATCCCCCATTTTAGGGATGGGTTTACGTCAGTTAGTCCCACAAGTGTTCAATCATACCTTACAGGTTCATGTGTAATGTTTTAATGACTTAAACACAGAGTCGTGAAATACATAAATATATGTGTGTGTATATATAAGAAAACCAACGTGGGAGGCCGAGAGATAGAGATTGAATCAGCATAAGAGAAAGGTGGAATATAAAGAAGGTAGCACTGATATATATATATATATATATATATATATATATATATATATATATATATATATATATATCTGTGTGTGTGTAGAGAAAGAGAGAAATATACGAGAAAAAGTGAGTAGAAGGAAGGCAACAATGAGAGAGATAGAGAGAATCAATACACAAGATGCAGTAGAAAGAATATAGCAATGATATGGAGAGAAACAGAGAGTTAGTACACAATAGAGAGAGAGAGAGTAGAAAGAAGACAGAAGTGTGAGTGAGAGAGTCAGTACACGAGACAGAATAGAAAGAATATAGCAAAGAGAGAGAGAGAAGGAGGGAGAGAGTTGGGACACAGGAAAGATAGAATACAAGAAGTCGAGCTGAGAGAGAGAGAGAGAGAGAGAGAGAGAGATTCAGTACACGAGAAAGAGAGTGTAGAACAAGGACATTAATAAGAGTGGGTCAGTACACTAGAAAGTGTAAGTAGAAAGAAGGTAACAGGTAGAGAGAGAGAGACAGTACAAAAAAGACGATAGAAAGAATTTAGCACTGTGTGTGTGTGTGTGTGTGTGTGTGAGAGAGAGAGAGAGAGAGAGAGAAAGAGAGAGAGAGAGAGAGAATTTGTTCAGTCAGAATTTAGGAAAAGCACCAAAGAGTGGCATGATTTTTTATTCCATCATATACAAGGAATTTAGGAGAATTTAGGAAAACGTCTAAGTTCCACAATCTCACCTATATGATTTCATTTCCCTTTGCTGGAGTTATTTGATCTGACCCTTAGCTAATGAAGAAACAAATACAAAATACATGAAAGCGACTAATCTGCCCTATCTACCAAGTATACCTGCCATGCATTTTATGTACAATGGTACTTATAATAATGATAGCCATACAAGAATGTTGTTGGTTACCTCACCAGAAGCAACCTTTTGAGTGACAAACAGTACTGTTTTCGCTCTGCCAGGTCCACTGCTGATGTTCTGATTGTGATTACACGCAGAATCAGTGACAAGCTCGATAATAACTTCCTCACTAGAACGATTGATTTCACAAAAGCTTCAAACAATCTCTGGCATACGGGCTTGCTGCAAAAATTCTCCAGTTATGGCGTCACTGGGAGAATCTTTACAATTATCAAGTCTTTTCTCTCAGATAGAAGCATGAAAGTAGTTGCTAATTAAGCCCATGAAATCAACACAAGCGTCTCCCGAGGCTCTTTTCTTGGTTCTATGGTATTTCTGTTTTTTCTTAACGATCTGCTGAGGGGCATTATCAGCTCTTTAGTAAATATCTACTGCAGACCATTACAGCTAAGACCCGTCCACAGAGATGAAACATCCTAATTCTCTATGTATTCCACTAGTAAGGAGGAAGTTCCATTCAGAAAGCTTCTTCCCAAGAATCACTACTACCATGTGTTTGCTTCCCCGAACACTACAATTTTAACCTCTTCAAATCAAGGGTCAATTATCAAGGGTCAGTTATCACAGGTCAGTTATAAAGGGTCAGTTATCATATACTCATAATCCCCCACTTCATTCTTTTACGTTAATATGACACACCCCATTAACTCTCTAGCTTGAGCGGCTCTGGAGTCTTGTATTGGACCAGCATTAGTTAAAAAGATATAAGTAGATTGTAAAAAAACATCAGAAATTTTAATAAAAGCTTTTGACCAGATTTAGTTAGATTAAAAGATTAAGGTCAGACGACAGGATTTGAGCGTGTGTTTGCGTGTACAAGAAGGTACGTGTCTATGAAAGCACGGGGGACATAAACAGTAATTTTTGGAAAACTGATGCTATAAATGTCACTGAATTAAGTGTAGTGGCAAGGAATGAAAGTCTCTGGGGAAAAAAAGGTTGTTTTTTTTTCTGTCAACACAGGGAGTTCTCCTGATGCAGTGACTCAGTGCATGCCAGTGCATGCCAATCCCGGTAGTGTATATATATGCCAATCCCGCTAGTGTATATATATATATATATATATACACTAGCGGGATTTAAAGTGTCTTGAAAGTGTCTTTGGCATGTCCCGGAGTTTGGGAGTCCCTAAGTTTTTGCATATTCTCAGTATTGGAATCTCTCCCGGCTGCCGTTTGATCTGGGTTTTCATTTGCACGAGACATCCTTTTCATCACTGCAGCCTTGCCCCTTTTGATTTCAATCTGGTCCTCTGTTGGCGGAGATTTCTTTTGGCGAGGGATACTGCAGCCGTATGCGATAGGCAACAATAAACTACAGAAGAACTGAAAACTGATCGCTGCATTTAAGTACTGCATTAATATTTAAGCTTATCTTTTAAAAGTTCAACGATAATTCTTTTGCCGCCGCTTAATCTAAAGACAATTTGATGTACGTAGGTCCTTACTTCCCATACAAAAACAAACAACTTTTATTTGATGGGTGACTTACTTTCGCTGGACTTCGCAATTAATTTCGATTATTCCCAAATTTATTTCCAAGTTATAAAAATTGTTATCGCACAAAAAATTCCTCGCAAAAGGTCACTTAAAAAAATTCGCCGAAAACAATCGCAGTAATGAAAACTATGGAATTGAAATTTTCAGGATTGCGGATCCGGATATGACCCGGTATGTTTTAATTTGCTCACGGATTCGACCTGATTCCAAAATGGTATAATATGTTGGGCTACAGCCTCTAGGAGTAAAGCTGAAAATGTGTGACACAGTGACACAGTGACATTCGATTTATATATATATATATATATATATATATATATATATATATATATTTGGTTGGATAGATGTGAGTTTGTGACCCTGGGTTTCACGCTTTAGCGATCGTCAGACAAATAAGAAGTACCGCGCATATAATATATAAATAATTATACATATATATATTTATAATATATAAATAATTATACATATATATATTTATTTATATACACTTTTCACACACACACACACATATATATATATATATATATATATATATATATATATATATATAAAATTGAATATATCAACATATTCTATCGTCAGGCGGCCTGACGATTACATCTAGTTGACTTTTTATATTTTTATTTGCATACGCTCTATCTCTGATATTGAGCACTTTATCCCGTAAATATAGCACACCTTAAAACTATATTTCTTCATATATATATATATATATATATATATATATATATATATATATATGCGAAAAAACACTCCATTCTTAACTGTCACATGAAAACTAACAAGCAGCCTAAAAAAATTTCTAAAACAGGCTAGACCTGAAGAGAACAACTTTGCTTGCTGCATC
>CAHIKZ030005144.1:1110000-1112500 GCA_903632075.3 Acanthosepion pharaonis
ATTCACTTTACCTTGGGAAAGGTATGAACCCTCTTCTTCTCCCCCAACTATGGGTAAATAGTATGACCTTGGGTGGCAACTGGTCTAGGAGACGGAAACACTGAATTCAAAATCAGGCCTGGAGAGGGTTGGTCTCCATCAGGCTATCTTGCCCAAAAAACACCAACAAACGGCTGTAGTACATGTGGTGCCCTTACGATCCTGATGGGGCACTATCGACTACACAATTATATATATATATATATATATATATATATATATATGAAAAAAATAGGGCAATACATCCTATCAAAGATAACAAATAAAACAAAAGAACACGATAATTTGTTCATTCATTCGGATGATTATGTCAATAACGATTACGATCTTTTCTAAAAATTCGTTGAAATTACAAAGATAACGGCTGTAAAACAAACATGATTGCATATATATATATATATATATATATATATATATATATATATATATATATATATATATATATATATACAGAAACACACACATTATTTACATTGTTCAGAATTGTTCTTTATTGTCATATTTCGGCCGTTGTACGCTCCAAACTTCTTCAGTCGATATACATTGGATTTCTTTGGAATTTCAAACCGAACTCTTTATTTAGTAGTCCACTGAGTTATATTGCTCTAGTTCCACGTGCCATGTCCTTTCTGGTTATCTCAATTTCAGTTAATTTCCTTTGGTAACTCATCTCTCTAAATTTTTGTTCACCTTTGCTGTGGCCTAGAACACAATACATAATGTTTTTTGTTTTTTTTGGAATTTTACTTTTTCAGGTGCGTTGTTATTTTTGAGGATGAGGTTAGTTAGTTTAAATTGTTTGTAATAGACAATTACTTTCAACAGCAAACCCTATCCTTAAAAATAACAACACACCTGCAAAATCAAAACTACAAAGAACCGACATTGTTTACGAGTTCAGGAACTGATCAAACCAAATTCATAAAATAATTACGTCGGTCACACTACTACATGTCTATCCAGACGACTTACGTTACACCTATCCAACTACAGCTTCATTTAAACATACATACAAACCTACCAGACTCCATCCGAAACATTCTAGTGGAAAATACCAGCGTAATAACCCCATCCACATGTAAAAAATATTAAAAATAATGGAAGCACTAATAAGAAAAAAGAAAAAAGCCAACACTTAATAACATTAACTAGGAACACGGCCACAGTGTGATGACCGTGTTTGGAAGATTAAACATCCCTATAATTCTAGATACATACACACAACACATACATTCAGTTAAAAAATAAAAATAAAATCATCCTTGATAATGGCTAATAATATAGCAGAAAGTGCTCGGAAATGTAGAACATTTGGACAGTTTTTACATACTTTGTCTCCAGAAAAGAAAATATTTGTTCAAACACAAGAAAAATTAAATTAAAAGCTTAACGAAACATGTATAAAAGAGTGATTGCTACTTAAATACGCAATATAAAAAATAAATAACAAATAATACAAAATGAAAATGAAAAACAAATAAAATAAATTAACCCACACAAAGAAATAAAGAAACAAAAAAGCCACTCCCAAAAAATAACCGCCAGAATAGATTACTCACAATGCACCACTGACCGATATATATAAATAGTCGACGAAAAATCCAACATTCGCGGCCTAAGAATTGTGATGAGGCAGTCGACACACAGTCTCTGACTGTGTGCGACTTCTGTCGAACTCTCTACTTTGGCAGAGAGGAATCCAGACGAAGCTTTGCCGAAGGGCAAATTTTCGTCCGGGGAGGTAGACAGATACCGAACCAGCTTATGCGGGTTCTAAGGGATTATTTTTTGATCGAGCCTCCGGGCTCGAAGGAACCCACGTTAAACTCGTCCTTGTGGCACATACATTCCTCGTAGGGGGGACTGTTAAATATCGGCCTGACGATTGCGTTTAGCATAAAACAGCCTGTCGCTTCTGAGTGTTGACTTCAATGTTCCCTTTTATATTTATATTTACATACGCTCTATCTCTGATATTGAGCGCTTCATCCCATAAATATAGCACACCTTAAAAACTATTTTTCATATATATATATATATATATATATATATATATATATATATATATATATATATATATAAACATGTTTTATTTAATAATATAGACATATTATGTCTATTTAGTTTTATAATAACCCCTTCTAGTTCTCTAACAAGTTTCTTGATGTTAAGATAAAATTCTTCAAGGAAGGTGCCGTCATTTTTTTTCTTAACCAAGCCAAAAAGGAGACTTGAAGCAACAGAAATGTGGTTCTACGGGTATGCTGAGGATACCATGAACTAAACATGTGGGCAAAGACGGAGTTTTAGAGAAAATGGTAAAAAAAAATAGGCATTTATCAGAAAGAGACATTTGAAATTTCTCGGGTACATAATGAGGAAAGAGGGTTTAAGAAATTTGACACTCACAAGACATATTGAAGGCAAGAGGGCCAGGGGAAAAAACATGTAAAAGGTTGGT
>CAHIKZ030005144.1:1120000-1130000 GCA_903632075.3 Acanthosepion pharaonis
GAGAAATATAAAATGGCGACAATTAACCCATCGGACCCAGTATATACATATTATATATATATATATATATATATATATATATATATATATATATAATGATAATAAATCTAGAATAAAAACTTGTGCATTTCAGTTATAATTTATTTCGTGAATATTTTTATATTCATGTCTTCAGACTGATTTCAAGTTTAAAAAAGAATTTCATAGTCTAAAATCTGTTATTTTTCTTTATTTCTCTCCCTCTTTCTTCTCTTCCCTCTTGCTTTCCCTCCCTCCAGTTAATCTAGGATATCAGTTCGGAGAAATTTTCTTCATTTATTAAGAACTTTCGGTCTAAAATAAATATATTATAACCGAAATGGGTCTTTAAGGTTTTTTTCTTGATTCATTCTTATTATTATGCTCTGTAGTTTACATTGAGCTCTCTCTAGATAAATATCCTTCCTGGAATCATCCCTACCAGTCTCAAATTGTTAATATATATATATATATATATTTACTTCCTCACTTCGTTAATTTACATATGTTTAATTTGTAAATTTTGTTTTTTCATTTATGTTTAATCTGATGCAGTCCGGCTGTGGTGAAAAAATACATGGAACCTTTTGATCTGTTTTTTTAATATATTATATATATATATATATATATATATATATATATATATATATATATATATTAAAAAGAAGAGGGGGTGCCGCAAACGTTTTTGGTTGTAATGTGGATTTATTGGAAGTAAACGTGTTTCTGGATGATTTTTACAGTCCTTTTAATTTTTCTTCATGTTCAAATATTCTCGATATGAGACATTCTGTTTGTTAAAAGATTGATAACTACTCGCTGGACAAACCTTAATTGTTTTATGACCTTCACGCAGAACTCTTCCTTAAAGAAAATTCGGATCAGAATGTCTTTCGAGAATATTACATTACATATATATATATATATATCAATATATAAATATATATATATATGGAATATACAATATATATTATATATATATATATAATTTTCCACTAAGATATTGTACATCAAAATCACAATTGTGCATAAACTGCCCAAAAGTTTGTTTTCTTGGTTTTGTTCAAGTAGCTTTGACTGTTTCAGTTATTATCAAGAACTGGATGTTTACAGTGAGGTAGACATGTTTTGTTTCTCATACGTTGGCATTGTCTTGGAGCATTAGGATTCAAATTAATCGAAAGTTACGTCATATGTAAAACGGTTACATGGAGCTAAAACCGACAAACAGTGCGTTAATGCCGCTGTTTTATAGACTGTTCATTATGCTTTAACTTTTCCCAAACTTTTTATACACTAGCGTAAAAGCCCCTACCTTCTTTTCGGACAGCATTTAAGCTAGCTCCTGCAGAGTGCTCTCGATTGGGTCTTCATCACAGTAGGTAAAGTGGAGCAGATGCGATAGGCAACAGAAAACTACAGAAGAAGCATTTATATATTGCATTAATAGTTAAGATTAACTTTACCTTTTAAAGTTAATTCTTCTTCCGCTACTTAATTTAAAAACAGTTTGATGTACGTAGGTCCTGACTTTTCGTACAAAAATTTATTCTCATTTCATGGGTGACTTTCGCTGGATTTCACATTTAATTTAAATTATTCCCAAATTTATTTCCAAGTTATGAAAATTGTTTCGCGTAAAAAAAAAATCACCGAAAACAATCGCAGTAATGAAAACTTGGGAATCCAAAATTTCAGGATTGGGGGTCTGGATCCGAACCGGAATGTTTTTAATTTGCTCACAGAGTTGGCCTGATTCCAAAATGGTATTATTCGTTGGGCTACGGCCTCTAGGAGTTGAAAAAGTGTGATACAGTGACACACTGACATTATATAGATTAGACCTACCTGTACTCTGCTCTCATAACTAAGTTATCTCTTAAACATTAGGCATGTACAAGCACTTATTCTTCACACATACAATTAAATAATTTCAGATAAAAACCCTGCACGCTAACACCGTACATTCTGGTGAACCATTTTGGTTCCACATACAGATGACGAGAATACCATGGAGAGAACATGTGAGCAACGAGGAAGCTCTACAGAAAATAGCAGCTAGAAAAATAAAACTCTTACTTAAAATCAGTGATTGACAGCTGAAATTTCTTAGAGAAAGAACGGATTGGAAAATTTAATGTTCACAGGAAAGGAAGGAAAACGGGGTAGACAGAAACAATCAGTAACTTATAAGTTTATGTGAATTGATTGCGGAGCGTACTACAAGAGACAGGAAGTTGTGGAGAGCTATGATTTCCTACACCCTGAAGGGACACGATACATACATAACGAATGAAAACAGATCTGGTTTAAAATTGAATCTAAAGGTTTGGTTTATGGTAAATCGAAATAGTCTGCAAGTATCCACTCAGAAAGTGGTAAAATCTTTCCGGGAGAGAGGTTTTAGTTCTCTGAAGGGAAATACGAGGGGGTCTGGAATGTTTTATTTGTGCTATAGAAACTCTTCTGAAAAAGAATATCAGATTTTTGATCAATTGGTCACATTTTGGAAGTGGTCTAGTCAACAAGCTTTCACGCATCTATTGCGTATTTTGTACAAAGTTATTTTCATGGCTTTAGCCAATGTTCTTAATATTCTGCATGTTTTTTGTTTTTGATTTGTTTTTGTTTTCTTTTGGTCAATCCATTTTTCTTGCTTATTATTTTTTTTTAATTTTTCACAAATGTTTCTCTGTAAAATTTCAAAATTATGGCTTGTTCTTATTGGCAATATTTTCAATTTCTTTTTTAGTAGATCTTCAAATTTTTCTGCAATTTCCAACATGGAATTTTTTTTTTTTTTTTGCCCATCAATAACGTTACAATATATTGTTTCTCTTTGCAGCTTCTACCTTTGTTACAGATATATATATATATATATATATATATATATATATATATATATATATATATATATATGAAATATGTGACTATATATATATATATAATAATAAAGTGTAAAAATTTTTCTTGTGAGGTGTTTCGGCGTTTAGGACATCATCAGACTTAATTATTTATATTTTATATTTATATATATATATATATATATATATATATATATATATATATATATATATATATATATATATATATATATGAAGAAATCTAGAAGGTGTGCTATATTTATGGGATAAAGTGCTCAATATCAGAGATCGAGTGTATGTAAATTTAAATATAAAAGTGAACATTGAAGTCAACACTCAGAGGCGACAGGCCGTTTCATACTGTTTCTCGTGGCCTGACGATTGCGTCTAGCATGAAACAGCCTGTCGCCTCTAAGTGTTGACTTCAATGTTCACTTTATATATATATACATACATATATATATATATATATATATATATATATATATATATATATATATATATATATATATGTATGTATATGGGAGGGAATTACAATATAGTTGAGTTGCATGATAAAATCTTACATCAAAAATCTTTATAAATATTTCTAAAAGATTCTAACATTATAGTCTAAAATTTACATGGTACGAGGCTGATGCCAAAACTGTAAAATCTTGCATGCATTACTTTCAACTCTTCTTAAGTGCATTGTTTATTTTCAGACAAACAGACATCTCAATGTTCAAAGAAGACTTCAAAAGTAACTAGTAGCGACTTCTCTTGAAAATGGACAAAATTTGGCAATATGATGTTATCATAAACAAAAAAATGTTTAACCTCTATGGGTATTCATATTGACATGGTTGCTACACTAAGAGCTTACGCTCCAACTAGAAGAGGAAAAGAGTGAGTTGAAGATGACCCAATGTCTGGATGTCATGCAACCGCCATTACTAAGGAAAGCATCGTGTTGTCCACATGGTGATGAAATACAGGCGATTGACTATAAATCAAATCGTCAATACTATTAGCTTATCGCGTGAAAGAGTCAAGAATATTCTGCACAATGAACTTGGCATGACGAAGGTTTCTTCTCGGTGGGTGTCACGTCTTCTGACACCTGATCAAAAGCGCACCAAGCTGATCACATTATAGAAAAATCTGTCATTGAGACAGATCCAGCGAATTTCATTGAACGTTTCTTAACCTAAGAAGAATGTTGGGTTCATTACCTTGAGCCAGAAACAAAGAGACAATCCATATAGTGAACCCCCTACCCATCACCTGCTCCAAAGAAGGCCAGGGTCGTTACATCTGCAAGGAAGGAAATGGCTTTAGATTTGGGGATGCAAAAAGCATTGTTTTTATTGGCGATCTTCAAAAGGGTTACACCATTAACGGGGAGTACTATGCCAACTTTTTGAGGCAGTTATGAAAGGCAATCAAGACAAAACGCCCATGGAAACTGACGAAAGGAGTCTTGTTTCATCAGGACAATACCCTAGCACACAGATCCTCGGTTTCAATGGCTGCTGTGCGTGACCGTGGCTTTAAACTGGTTGATCGCATTCTCTATTCTCCTGATTTGACTATCATCTGTTCCCCAACATAAACAAACATTTGGTTGGGAACCATTATCACAGGGATGATGACGGCATATCTGCTGTTAATGACTTTTTGACCAACAGGGTGAACAGTCTTCTTTGAACATGTCAGTTTACCTGAAAAAAGAAACAAAACAATGCAATTATTAATAAGATTTTAAATTAATGCTGGCAAGATTTCACAGCTATAGCTTCACTCCTTCAGAGTTAACCTCTGAAATTTTAAGCCAACCTTTGCATATTTAAGTCTTCTTTCAACTCTCAGATCTCAGTTTGTCTGGAAAGGAATAATGCAGTTATTGATTTAGAAGAGTTTAAATTAATGCATGCAAGATTTCACAGCTCTATCCTCTCCTCTTCATAGTCAGACTATGAACTTTATCAACCCACGCTCATATATTTATCTTATAAATATAAGCATGCACTGGACGTCATTCTAAAAACAATGGCTTGCATGATGCAACCAATATAGAAATGTTGGTCGAAGTTTTGGGGAAATTATAAATCCGACCAGAGGATGGCATTTCTTCCTGTTCAGAAGAAAATTATTTTGAAATATTTTTTTATCTACATTTCTTTATATAACAGTATTATGTAAAAATGTTTTCGAATGTAAGAAATGTCTTTTGTCCATTTCTCAGTAAGGCCCTTCCTCATATATCCAATAAGAATTGTTTAACATGCAACCCAGTTGCATGCTGAAAGGTAAAGACAAAAATGGAGATCTATCTGATTTCTACTAAGGCTTATTAGATAAGAGGATATTCTGCATTTAAAATCTTCTGCTGGAAAATATATAAAGAATTTGAATTCGAACTCGGCACTCCGATTAACAATTCCGATCCATTATACATTATACCACCTGCACGTCCAAGCTTTCAGTACCTGGTATTCCCAATCGGTCACCAATCTAGGTTCTGACCAGTTTCGACGTTGCTTAACTTCGGTGATCGAACTAGAACCGGTGTTTTCACGTGATATCACCGTGAGCCCTTTATACCACACGCACATACAAGCCTACAGCACCTGGTATTCCAAAGCGATCGCCAATCTAGGTATTGACCAGTCTCGACGTTGCTTAACTTCGGTGATCGAACGAGAACCAGTGTTGTCAAGGGATATCGCCGTAAGCCCTTCATAACACCCGCACATACAAACCTACAGCACCTGGTATTCCCAAGTGGTTACCAATCAAGGTACTGACCAATCTCGATGTTGCTTAACCTCGGTGATCGAACGAGAACCGTTGTTGTCACGTGATATCGCCGTAAACCCTTCATACCACCCGCACATACAAGCCTACAGCACCTGTTATTCCCAAGCGGTCACCAATCTAGGTTCTGACCAGTCTCGCCGTTGCTTGACTTCGGTGATCGAACTAGAACCGATGTTTTCATGTGATATCGCCATACGCCCTTTATACCAGCTGCACATCCAACCTTACAGCATTTGTTATTCCCAATTCCCATTACTCGATTTCACATACTTGTTGTCGTTTGGTAAATATATAGTAAATATTTACTCTAGACTCCTGCTGTAAATCAATAACCAGTTGTTTCCTCTCGCAGGCCATTGGTAGTGAGATGAGTGTTGCTGCTCTGCAGTAAAATAAGTTAAAGTAAATATTCCCGCATGCTCAAATCGCCGTTGATATAAAATGTCTTTTAATGGTACGATTTTTTTAAGACGACCAACTCTCATACAATTCTGACCTAGACCCTTATTTAAAACTCATCTTTAAATATGGACGTGTTAATGACTAACACATGCTCCCCATTACGACATAACATTTTAACCCAAATTGAATCAGCAGTTTTAACGATGTTACAGCACTGAACATATTCTTTATCTTATAAAACCTTTTTCATTGTGGTGAAATCTGCCCATATATATACGCAAGGTTTTGGTTATATGCGTTGAATTTAACGATCATAGCTTAGAAATAAACTACTTGCTAAATCATTTAAACGTATTACGTAATGAGCTGTTTTTAACGTTATGGAGGAAGTGCTGGGTTGATTTATTCAACTATTAACTGGTTTATATTTTACTCGTAACATCTAGTGTACTTTGCTATGTTGCGATAAAACATAATATAATCTGCGTTATTAATATAATTTTTTTAATGGCATGTGTCTTCATACAGTTTTTCTTTTTCACTAAAGTTCATCCAGTACATGGCTCAAGAGCCACTCAATGTAGAGGGTTGCTGAACGGCGTTCGTGATATGGTGGTTTTCAATGCGTAGCAAAAGCTCGAAAGTATGGGCAATTGTTCTAGCGAGACAAGCTTGCTAACCATTATACCACGCCAAGATGTCCATGGCGTGCGGGAGACGAATGTAAGAGAAGGAAGGAGAAAGTGAAGATTGTAAGGATAAGGATAGATAACGATTGACCATTGACTTGAAGAGGTTAAGACTAAAGAATTAATGGAAGTATCCACACAGGAGCCTTCTCCACAAAATAATAATTATCCGGGAACAAAAAAGCTTTCTGAGCGTAACTTTCTCCTTACAAATGTAATACAAAGAGAACGAAAGTGATTCGCATCTGTAAACGCAGCATAAGGAGATTTGTTTGTAAAGGTCTGGACTAAAAGAATGGAGCGCTTATCTGAACATTTGCCATAGAAATAGTGATAGAGTAGCAATAGGTTTGCAACGCTGTGGGGAAAGAAACTGCTGGGGGTAAAGCGTGGAATCCGCTGTAAGACTGGGCAAACCGTTTTGAAATCTATCAAGGCTGAAAAGTGATGATCGGGTGGTGACTCCAGCTCAAATATGCTAGCAATGCTCCTTTTTTGGTGTGATTTGACTCTTATTAAGATTGAGCGTAGCAGAAGAATTCAGGTAATTCCTGGAACGGTACAGACCATTTTCCTAGCATTTTCTGCAATGACTTATTACAGTTTATCAGACAGCACTTCGATACATTTTGAGCAAAAATCCCACAGGTTTTGATGTGAAAAAAGTTTTGAATGAACTCTTGAATTAATTTTCCTCACCAAAGAGTTTTGAGACGATCGAAAAAAAAGTGTTTGTTTAGCGGCATATCAACACCTTATGGGTCATTTAAGGCCAAAATTTAATTCTCTTGGGAGCATTAGTAGTTTCATTTAAAAAATTGTATTACTGGTAATTTTTTTTTTTATAAAAATGTACTGCTGGTATTTTTTAGTATTATAGTGTTTTGACCTCAGTTTGGGGGTGTCACTATTTGCCCATAGCTGAGACCCTAACAGGTGCTACCACCCCGGGTCACGTCGGACCTGGGAACAACAGCAATGAAGAGGTGGCACAATGTTCCTCATAACCTCCCTATCAGAGATCTTGCTGCCAGATGTAGTTTATCGTCATACCTAGGATGGGAAAGAAAAGGTAATAATCGTTTAGAGCAAGGACAGGTGAATATGGCGGGTGGAATAGAACAGACCAACCGAGATCCACAATTATTTCCCGTGTTATTCTTGCTGTAGGCGTCCTTACGTTGTCATAGTGGCGAGCGCATTGAACATTTCAGCCAAACATTTATGGACACGTTGCAGCTGCTGGACGAATAAATGTGCATTTAGGGTTTCACTACGTTTTAAGAACTCTAAATAAATAATAAACCTATGCTCTCACCAGAGGCAAAACATTACATTTCTTCCATGGCGTTCAGTTTATTATGGTTGGCTGTGTAGATTTATATTTGTCAATCCATTGCCTTTTGTATCGAACATTGTTGTATGTAATTCATTTTTCATCACTTGTTATGCTATCTATATAAGGAACGTTTCGTCGTCACAGTTGGTTCCCAAAACGGAAATTATTTATGAATCAAATTGATAGCATATCCCTAACAGAAATGAAGGGGGGACAAATATACTGATTTGACCAAATCACTCACAGCAACGCGTATAATACAGGCTATTCCATTTTTATATGCAAATGTTTTAGTTCTTTCTTGGCACTTTTTGAAACGTTCTTCTTATTATTATTATTCTTTTTCTTGTTCTTCTTCTTCTATGTGCTATGCTCCTTCAGGGCATGGAAGATCATGGCCCTCCACAATTTCCTTTCCTGTGCAGCCCTTAGTAAACTTTTCCTTTTTGCTATTTTTCCTCATCTCTGTTCTGCCAACCACTTACCAAAGATTGTGGTATTTCTTCTTCTCTGTACCGTGTCCCTTCATGACGTATGCAATCATGGTCCTCCACAATTTCCTGTCCTTTGTAGCTCTCAGTAAAGTTTTCCTTTTCACTATCTCTCCTAATCCCAGTTCTGCCAACCATTTAAGATTCAATATTAGGAGATGGTAACGAAGAAAAGCCTAGCCGCTATAAAGATTTATTTTTTCGTATATTTTCGTCGGTTCGAAATTATAAATAGTATTTGGAATAAATTTTATTAGATTTAGGTTATTTGATAGTATTTTGTTTATTTTAAATGATTTTCCCGAGCCCAATCCACTTTTTGAATTCAGAGATTTCCAGCATTTAAACTGGTTTCCAACTAGAGCTAAACAAAAACAGGCTTTCTGATATTTAACCCATAGCTGGGGGTGAAGAGATTGATTCGTACTTTTCCAGATGTTATTTGAGCAAAAGTGAATGCAACAATTTAAACTCAGCGCGACGACTTTTTTTTTTTTTTACAATGATATTCACCGTCTACAAGGCCCGAGAGCCATTCGGGTAGAGGGATACGGAGTAAGAAGCACAGGTTATGCGAATATGTGAGGAAGATATCGGTTAAACCTAGACTTGAAAAGATTAAAATTGTCGTGGTAATCGGAGAAGCATTCTCCTTGGAGTTTTTTTTTTCCCCCACAAAACAGCGATTCGTGAGAAGCTGCTGGAGTGGAACTCTACTTGCCGAGCCGAAAAGCGTGCCACGCTACGCGATCGTCCTTGAACATCTACCTGCACATAAGAAAAGGACCTCGGACAGTGCGTATTTAAGATGTTCTACGGCAGAAGCAGCAGTAACTTCGGCCGACGCTTCAACAAAACTTCCTGTAGAAAACGGAAAAAATTGTGTGCATATTTCTCTTCTTTTATGTGCTGTATCTATTCAGGACGTAGGCGATCATTGCCCTCCACATCTTCCTATCCCTTGTAGCTCTTAGTAAGTTTGACTTTTAGCTATTTCTCCCAAATCCTGTTTTACCATCCATTTGCTCAAGCTATTCAAATACGTTACGCGATGCTTTCCTGTGTCCCTCTTTTTCTCGATATGTCTTGTGAGTATCAGGTTTTCCAAGCCCTCCTTCCTCATTACGTGCTCCAGAAATTTCAACTGCTTCTTCCTGATATTAAGTATAAGTTTCCTTTTTGTTTCCATTTTCTCTTAAACCTCGTCGTTGCTCACATGTTCGGTCCATGGTATCTCAGCATCTTTCTGTAGTTAGTAGTGCCTTGATTCTGCAAACAGTTCCTGATAGACGTGTAGAAAGTTGTTGTAGCTGTTGTAACAGTAGACTAAGCAAAATGACACATCTAGCAGGATTAAGCTATAGCTTACCAGCTTCACACCACGTAGCAGATAAT
>CAHIKZ030005144.1:1137500-1140000 GCA_903632075.3 Acanthosepion pharaonis
GCGTTTGTTTTCACAGTTTGTAAATATATGCGCGTATATTTTATAGATGCTAACCGACTATTATTTTCTTCTTTATGTGCTGTGTCCCTTCAGGACGTAGGCGATCAAGGCTCTCCACAATTTCCTGTCGTTTGTAGCTCTTAATAATTTTTGTCTTTCCGTTATTTCTCTTAAACCCTGTTCCGCTATTGAAATATATTATCCGCTGTTTTCCTTTGTCACCCTTGTATTCAATCTGTCCTGTGAGTAACATATTTTCCATGCCCTCTTTCCTCATTATGTGCCCTAGAAATTGCAACTGTCTCGTCCTGGTATAAATTTCCTTTTTGTTTCCATTTTCGTCGCTGCTCACATGTTTGGTCCATGGTATCCTCAGGATCTTTCTGTAGAACGACATTTCTGTTAATTCAAGTCTCTTTTTCATCTTTGAGGAGATTGTCCAGTCATATAGGAGGTCAGGTATCAGTCAGTTATGTGTCATGCGTGATACACGCTTAGGCGATCATGTATCTTTCGATACATGACTGACGAGGCAGATTTTTCCTGCAGTAGGTTGCCATTACTTTCTGCAGTAGACCAGTTGCCATCCAAGGCTATAGAACCTGATCTGTCCTGCTATTTACACACAGCTGTGGGGAGAAGAGGATTCATACATTTTCCAAGGTTATTAGCCCATATGTGAATGTAATAGATTCGACTGGAATTCGTCAATCCGAATCGCTATCCATTACTCCACCGGTCAGATAACGGTTTAATTGTGTTGTTGTTGTTTAACTAAATTTTTCTGTTTCTTAATACTTTGCTTAGCTTTTGGAATGCATCTTCGGCTATCCAAATGCGCCTTCCGATTTCAGTGTTGCACTTTCCGTAGTCTATTAAAATACTTCCCAGATATTTATATTTTCGTACTTCTTTGATTTTGTCCTCTCCACTTTGTAATCTGCTTTTTGGACTCATTCTTTCGCTAACAGCCATGCATTCTGTCTTCTTCCGGTTGATGTTTAATCTTTTCTTCTCACTTTCCTTTACTTCCTTCTTTAAGGGATTTTGTATTTTTCCGTGGCCGCCATCAACACTGCATCATCTGCATATCTTACGTTGTTAAGATTGTGGCCGCCATTAATAAATTCTGATAAGACTTCTAATTCTCTTACAATCGCCTCACTGTATAGGTTGAATAAGTCTGTTGAGAAGACACACCCGCTTTCTATCTTGTATATCTGCTGAAGTCATTTTCTATCTGTATGCAGGCAGTTTTCTGCCAATATAGATTATTATTATTATTTTATTTCCTTTGATTTCTGGTGTGTTCACATTTCGTTCCGGATCCCACCCAGAGACCTAAGGTTAGAAATGGCATCATGACATTTTCCACTGACAAAAAAAAAGGAAAGAAAAGGAAAAAAAAAGAAAGTATTTTACATAGATAAAGCCCTTCGTAAGGTGTGAACTGTACTCGTGGGAACATTTTTTTTTTTTTGTATTTCTTTAATGCATGAGCTTCCAGGAATCCCTTCAATTAGTCTACTGGAATCTTTGCCAACTGTTGTGGTACGATCCACCTAATTTACGTAGTGGATTACCGACCATATAAATATGGGTTGGTACCGGGAAGACGAGGGAAGTAACAAGAGATCCAATCCAGAGACTCTGCCCGACTGCGATGAAGTCAACCCATTCTACAGGAACAGTCTTCCCAAGAATATACCAAAACTATCTGTAAATATTGTGTACATTTTCCTTGTTTCAATACATTTTGTTTACGTACATTTTGTGTTGTATTATTATTATTCCATGCTTATCCAAGCTTCAACACCAACCAATCCGAGGGCTCCAACTACAACAGAGATTGTTGATGTTCCCATGTGCCACATTTTTGAGATTTCGATTTCAATGTCCTTGTATTTTGACAGCTTTTTGAATATCTTCAAAGATACATTGTAGCCCGCAGGGAGTGCCATATCAATAAGGAGACACTTTTTTGTGGTCCCTAATAACATCTGGGCGGTTAGCTTTGATTGTTCTGTCAGTGTGTATCATGTAGTCCCATAGAATTGTAACAGGTCCTATCTCCGTAACTGGGTCTGGGTGATGTTCATACCAATTTAGCAGTTCCAACAGGTCTTTTGAACGTATTTTATCGGACGCCTATGCGTAATCCATAAAACACAGCTACACGTCCTTATGTATTTGTATTGATCTCAATAACAATACAAACCTAGTGGTGTATCAATATAAATTAAGTACACTTGGGCCACTGTTTTAAGTGATCAAAGCATATACTCTTAACAAGACATGGGCACTACGACGTGGTGTAATGGTTAGTAAGATAGTCTCGCGAGATCAATTACGACTGAGTAGTGAGTTTGATCCTTACTGGGTGCTCTACATTTTCGGCCTTGTGCCACATCTAATCTACACTTAGAAAATACAATTCTCCCAGTTTTACTCTGTTTACAAAATATCTTGATATCGATATTTTATTTAATACTAACAGTAG
>CAHIKZ030005144.1:1150000-1152500 GCA_903632075.3 Acanthosepion pharaonis
TATTTATTTGCGGTTGTATTTAAATACTGTTTTATTTTCACATCGAAGTCTTGAGTTATACTTAATTATTAATGGCCACCGTACGTCACAAAAATTACTTATTTTTATTAATTTGTTTTTATTATTAATATATTTACTCGTGTTTATATATGCATTCGTATTTTTTTAATTTCTATATATTTATATGTACATGTGCACACACTTGTATAGGCGTGCATATTTAATAGTTGTTCGTTTATTTATTTAATTATAATAATTTAAGTTTATATTATATTTGTCATATAGGAAGAAAATTAGTTTCGACACAGAGTTTCCAGCATGACACTCTGGACTTATGAATATATGCTTTCCGTCGGGTGTATAAATGGCGGTGTCAGGCTACTGACTGCAGTGATTATTGAATGATTATTAAGTCTGTTGAGTGGAACTATCCAGTCGAATTAGTGTGAATTATTGAGCATCGATGATTTGGGTTTTGATTGAGAATTTGCCAGTCATTAAGCCGAGCCGCGCTACTAAAAAGGTCTTCACTGAAATGGTTAATTATCTTTGACTGACTTTTACTTCTTTGTTCTTGTTAAGTATTTATTTGCGGTTGTAATTAAATACTGTTTTATTTTCACATTGAAATCTTGAGTTATACTTAATCATTAACGGCCGTCATACGTCACAAAAATATAAAATCTATTAATTCGTTAAGAGGTTGTGTCAAACATTAAGCCATATGGAAAACAATCAAACATCTCTTATATTAAGATTTGGCTACAGGTCAGAGATTCACATCTTTACTTCTCAAACTAGTCACCAACTATTTCAATGACAGTGTTCTACTTACGAAATGAGGACATGTACCCCAGATTCGGAAAAGTCAGCGAGCGGCATTCCTTATAGCCGTTTTCAATTCTTCATTGCCAGCATAGCCTTTGTTCCTCAATGCCTCTTTCATTGGACTATAGAGATAGAAGCCTGAGGGGTTTTTTTTGTTTTTGTTTTTAAGCATTTCATCCCTAGCAAGGCGAGAAGCCACTAGCACGCAAGGGGTTATAGAGGATTTAGAGCAAGAGCAGATAGGAATGATAGAGGAAAGGATGAGGAGAAGGATAGTGGATAGATCAAGGCAACTGGAGATCTCGATTGACATTACATTTGAATAGTTGGAGATTGTAGCTATCAGGGAAACAGGAATAGGGAAGGGAGTTCCACAGGCGAGAGATGCAAGATATGAAGCTATTGGAGTAGAAGAGGCGACTACATTCAACAGTTTCAACAGTGAAAGGGTGAGGGTGGGATGCTTAAATTCGCGAAGTCTGGAAACCAGCGAAAGCAGCTCCTCGGAGCAATTACCATGAAAGTATTTGTAAAAAAGACAGAGAGAGGCGACGGCGAGTCTGTGAGAGAGCGACTGCAGACGAGATGCCAGATCAGGCCAATTATAGTGCATATCCGTCTCTGGATCTTATCAAGAACCCCGAGGCAAACAGTAGGGGGCTCAAGACCATTTCACCTTTCTTGGCAGAACTTCTGTTATCGCAATATGAGATATTTAATAACAAAGATGACAGAAACAAGAAGAAAAAGAAATTTGCAGCCCTCAATATTTACACGAAAAAAGAAATATGTTGAAAATACTTTTTAGTGTCCACTGCATATCAATTAATAAAAATGATCTCATAAATTTTTATTCTCACCATAACAACACAATAAAATCTATACTATTTAAGAGCACTCAGAATTTGCAACCCTCAATATTTACACGAAAAAAGAAATACGTTGAAAATACTTTTAAGCTCGCCAATACACTAATTATTTCATATTCAAGGCGAAACAATAGGCTCGTAAAATATTTCAAAATAGAAAGTAGAAGTAGAACAAATTCAAAATATATTGTTCTACTTACATTTAACTACAAATATAATTAAAAACGATTCTATCTAAAATGAACATAAAATTTGTCACAAAGTAGGCATCTACGCGGACGACACTACAATTTACTCCAGCCTCAAAAACAAATCTAGTGTCGCTGACAAAACTAACCTGGCCGTGCGTCTCAAAAAGGACCTCCAATCGGTTGTTAATTGGGGCAAGAATTGGCTGGTTAAATCAATGAAAGCCATAATTAATATAAAACGAAATTGAAGACGGAATTACTGTATTAACTTTAATAATTGCCACATTTATTCTATTACCTGTAATAACTGCTACATGGAATACATAGACGAAACCTCAAAGAATTTAATTAAAATATGAACAAAAAAGGATCTTACACAAAACAATTCCATAAAAGCATTGGTTGCTCACCGTAACGAGATCGACCTCAGTTTTTATTTTAAAAAAAGGCTACTCTAATTAAAAGAGAAAACAATTTACTAAGATGAAAGTGTATAGAAAGTGCTTTAATTGCCAGATCATCTCACAGCAAATTTGCGTTCAGGTTCTTATAATATTTCAACAGATCTTCTATTATCAGAATGTGGGATAATTAATAACAAAAGTGATAAAA
>CAHIKZ030005144.1:1157500-1227500 GCA_903632075.3 Acanthosepion pharaonis
AGGCTCGACGTTGCTTAACTTCGGTGATCGTTCTAAAACCGGTGTTTCAAAGTGATGTGCCCGTAAGCCTATTGTACCACCCGCATATCCAAGCGTACAACACCAGGTATTACCAAGCGGTCACCCATCTAGGTACTAACCAGAATCGACGTTGCTTAACTTCGGTGATCGTACGAGAGCCGGTGTTTTAACGTGATATGGTTGTAAGCCCCACCGCTATTGAAAACATACTTCGATAAGTCAACTTTTTTGTAGTTTACGTCGCTATGCCGACAGTAATAGAGAACTTTATTCGCGTCGGCCTCCTGTTGTCTGAATCGTTATAAATCGTTAACTTTTCTAGGAGCACTCCGCTTGCTGGCGCCAAAAGGCCTCGTTCCTTTGTGTTAGCGACACCATTATTCGGGCAGATACTAAAATAACACAGGATGGGTCTATAGAAGATGCAAAATGGTCATCTCAGTACAGTGCACCAATTTAGACACAAATGCATGATTTAAATAGATATTTATGACTTATATTGCTGATGGATGTGCGGGTAGTGTAATGGATATCAAAGCGGAATAGGTGATGCGAGTTCAAATTCTGGGTTAGTCCATTGCGTTCCCTTTTTGTGCAAATTCTCTCCTAATCCTTCCCTTTTTGTGCAAATTCCCTCCTAATCCTTCTGTCATCTATTTACACAAGCTCGTTAGGTAGGATATGAGCTGGTTTCCTTTATCTCTCTTGTCTTCAATATGCCTTCTGAGTGTCAGATTTTCCTGGCCATCTTTCCTCATTGTGTGCCTTAATAATTTCAATTGTGTGTATCTAATTCTAAGTATATAAGTTTTCCTTCTAGTTTTCCTTAAAATTTCGTTGTTGCTCACATGGAATTCTCAGCATCCTTCTGTAGAGCCACATTTCTGTTGACTCAAGTCTCTTCTTCATCTGTAAGGAGACCATAGAGCGTTCACTGCTATATTTGAGGGTCGGTATTGCATAACATTTCAGTATTATTTTGTTTGTTTCTAACAAGATTTTGCTGTTTCTTAATTCTTTTCTTAGCTTCCGAAAGTCATCTTTCACTATTCCAAAGCGTCTTCGGATTTCGGCACAATATTTTCCGTCCTCTGTAAAAAATATTACCTATTATGTACCTTACAAAAAGCAATTTTACAAGCACACACCTCTAAATTTATTTCGCAATTTATGCATTTTTTATATATATATATATATATATATATATATATAGATAATATTAGTGGAAAATATACATACATATGCAAAATATATATAAAAAATTCCCATACATGTATATTTTCAGAAAAAAAATTTCCAAGAGGAAGGATCCAGGTAGAACTCAATGTCTAAGACAGAGTAAGGATATAATAAAAAGGCTTAAACACTAATATTCCATGGTCATAATGTATTCCATTGGAATCGTAAATACGATCCAAATCATCAGACCTACAAATTCAAAATGAAAACAGAAAAAAAAACAACTCCGGAAATCAAAACAGAATTTAGAGAAAGTGTAAGTATGAGGATGAGTGACAGAGAGAATTTTTGGAGACGTGGGTGGGGTGGATTTAAAAGAGGAGAAAAGAAAGTCGACCGATGTCTAATACATAAAGATACATTTCGTGGTGACATATACACACCACAGACAATTCGGATAGGAAGGGAAAAAAAAAAAAATAAAAAAAGGGTGGGGGAGAGAGATGGGACGAAGGAAAATAAAATTGTGTTTACTTAAAGGGCCGCTTTGTAATTGGGAAAATTAGTATAGACTACAGGTTATAAATCAAATATAAATATATGAAGATGAATATAACGATTGTCTCATTTCGCAAGGACCAAATATTTCTATGTTCAAAAACACATACTAATACACACAAAAAAAAACATATACAAGTAGGTACATACACTTAGGCATGTACTCACACACACACCCAGACATACGTGTACATACACATGCACATACATACACACATACATATATATATATATATATATATATATATACACAAATATATATATATATATATATATAAAAACCTAAAAATATATTCACATATCCACACATACACATATTCATCTATATTCATATACACACACTTTTCACATACATATACACGCATACATATGCCCCATGTATACATTCATACATACATACATACTTATACATACACATACATATACATATACATACATACACACATACATATATATATACCTATACATATATATATATACATATACATACATATATATATATATACACACACACACATATACCCATACATCCACGCACATACACATACACACATGCATATACACACATACATACATATATACACACATACATACATATACACACACATATACACATACATATACACATGCAAATACATACACACCCTTACATATGTATATACATACACATGCAAATACATACACACCCTTACACATGCATATATATACACATGCAAATACATACACACTTACACACATGTATATATACACACATGCAAATACATACACACCCTTACACATGTATATATACACACACACACACACACACACATAAACATGTATACACATAAGTACACATACACACCTATACATATACATACATAAACACCTCCATACGTACATATATACACACTTACATACATACACACATATACACATACATACATATACAAATATACACACACACAGAGATATACACATATGTACATATATATAAAAAAAGTTAAAATCTAAATAAGTGACGATTCAAATATATATATATATATATATATATATATATATATATATATATATATATATATATATATGCAAACATTCACAAAAATATATACCTGGTAATAAAAAATATATTTGTCTTGTGAATCTCTTCTTTTTGCAACAGGTTTTAAATGTTGGTCATTTTTAAACGGGGGTTTATACTTTCAAAACACAACTACGACTTATAATATCACGAGACTGGTCATACTCGACAACAGGACCAGTGCAAGTGTCTCTTGCAAATCTATGATACACCCACTCCGAATCTATGATATGGGGCTCCCTCTCTACATCATCTCAATTTTCATAAGGTAGTATTCATATAAAATACAAATTTTATTGCAAGCGAATTATGTACAATAATGAATCATATGCAATAATTCAACAAATTAGAGAGATTTTATAATAGATCATTCCATCTTAAATAGCCTAGAAAGTATTACTGAATGAGGAATAACCAAAACGGAGGTTGGAAATGAAATGGTAATCTTTATAACATCAACAAAATACAATACTCGCCAGCGGCGTCGACTAGGTAAACCACTGCTAGTGGTGGACTACTTAGCATATTGACCCCACTTGCAATAATGTCCAACGTATTTATGAGGATTCGGGCATAACCATTAGTGTTCATAGGTACAGGAGAGATAGATAGATAGATAGATAGATAGATAGATAGATAGATAGATAGATAGATAGATAGATATTGCTGTAACCTAGAAAGGGTTACTGAATGAGGAATGACCAAAACGGAGGCTGGAAATGAAATGGTAATCTTTATAACATCAACAAAATACAATACTCACCAGCGACGTGAAGTAGGTAAACCACTGCTTCTGGTAGGCTATTAGACAGCTTATTACCCTCCCCACCCACTTACAATAGTCCCCAGCATATTTATGAGGATTGAGACATACCTATTAGTGTTCATATGTACGAGATAGATAGATAGATAGATAGATAGATAGATAGTGTTACTGAATGAGGAATAACCAAAAAAGGAGGTTGGAAATGAAATGGTAATCTTTATAACATCACCAAAATACAATACTCGCCAGCGGCGTGAAGTAAGTAAACCACTGCTAGTGGTGAACTATTTAGACAGCATATTACCCCCACTTGCAAACAATAGTGTCCAACGTATTTATGAGGATTGGGACATACCCATTATATGTTCAGAGGTACGGTAGATAACAGTCTATAAACAGTGAACGGCATTGTAAAACCTATTCACTACAGTTTTAGATGTGTCAAAGTTAACTGACATGGACAAGTGGAAGCCACCTAAATATTGGAAAAAGGCAACCTGTGTCCTGACGATTTGTGCTTCAAAATACCGCCATTATGACAGCTTTTTAATACTTTCTGAACACCGTGCAAAGAATAAAACGTGGAATGGAGAGCTGCAACAAAGACTACGAGGCCGTGGCTTGTAGGAAAGAACACAACAGAAATTCTGTTAGCCTCCGTATGCCAGAATTTATCCAACAAGTCTAGGTGAAAGTGATGGAAGACCCAGGCAAGGAAATGTAGGCTTTGGCGCGGGAAATGGGTGTTGCAATTTTCACCATGAAGTTGGCCTTGAATGAGGACCTCCGCTGTCAGTCATACGGGTATGCTTTCAACTACAGATGAAATGTATTGTTCGTCATTTTGCTATGAAAATAAATGTATTATATACTATAAATATGTATAGCTGATTTTTTTTCTATCAAAATGTATTGTTGGTATTTTTACTATAAAAATGTATTTTTATATTTTCATAGTGTTTTATTTTTGTTTGGGAAGTTCACTTCTTGTCCATAGCTGAGACCCTAACAGGTGCTACCAAGATGAATCAAAGTGGACCTGGGAACAATAGCAATTAAGTGGTGGTACCTCGCTCTTCAAAATATCCAATCTCTCGATTTGAGGCCTTTGTAGTTTATTGCAACACCCTGCACTAAAATTGAGAACGTCATTAAATTAATTAAGGGATCACTTTAATCATTAGGAATGAGTAATATATGTTTTGTGCAACTATTACGATAATATATTAGAACACAAATAGTTTATTCTAAAATTGGACATTATTTTCAGAATAATCTATTATCTTTTTTTCTTGGCAGATTTTCTATTGTCACAAATGCATAAAGAAATTAATTGGACCACATACCCAGACATAACTGAACAATTTTATTTTTAAATTAAAAAAAAAAAAAATTAATTCAAATGTTCAAAATTTCAGCGTTTCGAACATTTCCAGCGTTTTCTGTCTATGTATAATTATAACCAAAGTGTGCGTTGCTTTATCCCCCTTCTCCTTCCTGCGCATATATGATTCAATCAACAAAATCGTTACTTTTGTCCGATGACGTCCTAAAGAACGAAACGCGTCACACAGACATTTTTCTACTGTTTCATTAATTTGCCTAAGAAAGAGTTGTGCAGGTAGCTTAACGCTTATTGGCGCAGGGAGTCGGTTCGGCTAATCGTGTTCACATTCCGGCTTAATCTGTCGTATTCTCTTTCACATCAGCGTCTTTGGGAATAGAATTAATCCATCTGTGACGGTTACACACCTGGCCCAGGGTCGGATCCTTTGGTTACGGCGCCAACGGTGACGTCGCTCCTCCTGGGTCCAAGCGTGCCGCTCCAACCCCTTGGTCAGATGATCACCAGCCTCGCCTTTCCCGACTCGCTTCCAATACCTGGTCACTAAAGCAACTGTACCGATCTCCGGTCTGTCTACCCACGCTGTGTTTAGATCTTAGACAGACAGGACCAGCAGGGATTGGGGCCGATACAAGTTGAGTCCGACGGGGGTGGCAAAACACAAACAAAAGAGAAAATAAACTCACGAGACAAAAAGATTGCTGATGAAAAAAAAGGGTAACAACCTTTTATATCTTAATGTCCGCTACATAAAAACAAAATTGTTCTCATTTCCCGACCCGCTCTGTGGACTATGGCACCAAGCTTCTATCACACAACCTAAAGATTTCGAATTGCCTACTCTTTAGAATTGTGTATGTCGGAGTGTGGTTTGGTTCGACACTGGGGCTAATTTCTATCGATCATTCGCAGTTGATTCTTCTCTTCGACTTGAGTTGTATTTCTTCTTCTTCGTCGACTTAGGCTGGAAGTTCTCTGGTCTTCGACTTGGGCTGGAAGGATCTCTTGCCGCAACTCAGCCGCAACTCTCTGTCGTCCGAGGTGATCTCTTCTCGCTGCCGTCCGGGGCTGAACTTCCGTCTTCGACTTGGGTTGGAAGGATTTCTTGTCTGAGGATTCTTTTGCCCGCAAAGGGGCGAGTGAATCGGGCCCGATGCCCGCGTTCAGGCTCTTTCCCTGCCCGCGGTCCAGCTGCAACTCTCAACTCAACTGATTTCTGTCGACTGGGGTCCTGCTTTTATTGACGCCGCAGCAAACCGGGGTGGGTCTGTCGGCGTCAGGGTTTTCTCGATAATTTCAAAAGTCGCATTATTTCTGTCTTCTCATTATCGCTATTATTTTCACCCCTACTTCCTCATAGTGCCTTTGGTGGGGAGGCGCGTATGTCAGGTGACCGCTTTCGACCAATGGTTCCTGATCGAGCATTTCTTTCTTTTCTTTTTCCGCAGCCACGTGACCGTTTTCGGCTAATGAGACTCTGGTTGGGCGTTTTCCTGCAATCAATCGGGGCGGGCTTATATCGTTCTTGTTCTAAAAAACAAAATCTAATTTGGCCTTTTTTCGCACGTACGAAAAATGATAATCTTGGCTTTTTCTCACCTGGGTTTTTGTCAACACAGCCTGTCGCTAATTAGATGTGACTTCAGGGAAGAATATTGGCGCTATCTGTGAACTGAGACAATCGTTTTTTTTCACCTCTTGTTTTTGGTCAGACCCGACAGTCAGAAAATCTTAATTATCTACATTGAAATTGTCTTTCACTCGTCAATGTGGGGGTTCTAATTTTTAACAGGTCAGAATCTGTATACAATTCCACCGGTCACTCCCCTCAACCCAAAGACACTTTTTCTCTGATTAAGATTTCGTTCTCATTGTTCTAAAAAAATTTCCCTTTTTCCAAATTGATAAGGTGTCTTTCTACGCAAAAGTAGGCTAGATGCTTTGACCGATATCTGGTTTTCATCAAGCGGCCCGTTTTGATATCATGTCTTTTCCCTTTCTTTCTTTTTATTATTTCTAATTCTATTCTTCCAATTGTCTTTAAAAAATTCGGTCAACATGCTAGCTAAGATATCTTTCTGACTCCTACCTCCACCATTGACTTTCCCTTCTAAATAACAAATCCCATTGTTCTTTCGAAAATCGGCCAAGATGTTGGCCTAATTACCTTTCTGATACGTGTTTTTGTTAATGACCGCTTTTTGTTATTTCTCTCTTCCTCTCTTTCCCCTTCCTTCTTCTGTCCTTAGGATCGTCTAAGTACAACTTTAGTGAATTATTTTCAACTCAATTATTTTCCGTTTAAAAAAAAAATCAACAACCTGTTTAATAAACCGAGTAAAAAAAAAAAAAAAAAAATTAAATCATATTTCTATGAATATTTCTAATAATGCTAGGTGCCACACATCTCTATTACAATCATCATTCCTGCATGTTAAATAGCAAAGTAAACTGCGTTCTCTAGCCTTGAGTGATTGCCACAAGAAGTAAACTCTGAATCCCAAATCGTGAAGAAGTCAAACGAAAACCTTCCACTGTTTTTTCCCAACAAGCCAGAACTGTTCACAGATGATTTGTTTAAAAAAAATGTAATCTATAGAGAGTCATGATCGCTACCGTCCTGAAGGGTCATGGCATTTTGTAACAAAAAAAAAATGGCAAAGTTATTTATAATATGAGTATTGATGATCGGACATGAAACCAACTGGCGCCATTATCCATAGATAGCTCATTGGAAAAGCCGATCCTACATCCGTTATGCTTTTACGCCTTTCACAGTCTCGCGGGCGTCCAATGTTTGCAGGTTGATCTTTTGTTTCAGGTGACAGAAAACAGGTTTTTAAAAGTTCAAAAAACTGATTGGACACAAATGAACACATTTCAGTGCAAGATCGGCTGATAATTTATTCAAAGTGCCATCCGGAAAAATACAGAAAGCGTCGCTTGTTACCCATTTACCGAGACAAAATTTAAACAAGTGACACGTGCACTTATGTCAGCATACACAGACACCCACACATAAATGTGACTCAATTGTTTTAAACTTTTATATTGTAGGAATTGAAAAAAATTGGCTTCAATTTTCTTGTCCAAAAATTCTCTTTTACAAAAAAGTGGGTTCAGTTCCCTTTCATAGAGCCTTATTTTTTATTTATTTATTTTATTTTATTTTATTTTTGCAGATAAGCTAATTCAGTTCCTCGTTTCAAAGTTCAGCTATCCGTTTTTAAACCCTATTTTTGGCAAAGAAGCCAATAAAAAAAAATTGATTTCAGTCCTTTTTCAAATTTTAATTGCTGTTCTTTCCAGGTCCACCCTGACCCGAGGTGGTAGCATCTGTTAGGGTCCCAGCTATGGGCAAATAGTGAATCCCCAAACAAAATCAAAATTTTATGAGAGTTTAAAAATACATATTTGTTGTAAAATTACGAATAATACCTAATTATAGCAAATTGACCTTCAAGACATTATATAGTAGAACTACCAACAATACATGTTTATAGAAAAATGACCAACAATACGTTTTATCTGTTCAGGTGAAGACATAAGATTGTGTTCAAAATATTTAGATTTCGGCATTAAATAACCCACAGAGGTTTATGCCGCTAAACAAATACAACCAACCAACTTTTTTTTGAAGCTTCTATTTTACAAAGAAAACACTGAAACTGCTTTCAAATCCCTTTTCAGAACCTAAAAATAAACTTCTTTTTCTGGATAAATCTGTGTTTCTTCGGCTCTCTTCTTTCACTCTTTTCTCTTTCTCTTTCTCTCTTCCTGTTTTACACGCTCTCTTTTTTTCATACACATATACGAGTGAGGTTGTGTACGAATTAAAATGTAAGTATCTGTATTCACATACACACAGAGAGTGAAACACACATACATACGTAAAAAGATAGGTGTTCAAATGCATACCTGTTATCATCATCACATCTTCGAGACTATTTCATTTCTGCTATAACAAATTGATTAATGATTTCATCTTTGTTTTTCTTTCTTTCTTTCTCGCTCTTTTTATGTTGTATTCATATTTGTTTTTTGGTTTGTTTGTTTTGTTTTTTTACTTGCCGGCGACACAAGATATGTACTTCAACACCTCAAAGCTGATTCAATATTGAGGATAGGTGCAAACAGTTACTCTGCACACTCATGGCTGACAATCCTTCCTTAGAGAAACAAACGCTAAGTACAGACTCACGCCTAAAAATTACATTCACTTTTTCATGTGTTATATCATTAAAATTTGCATGCCACGAATTATTCTGTCACTAAATACTGGTAGCCTTTCGTTGAGTCAGAGCCACTTGTATTATTTTTTTTTTTATTATACGTAAAATTCTTTATTGTTATTACCTAGAAAATTCATTGTTTCCTTATTTGAATTTTCTGATGAATCTTAATTCTTAAGTTATTGATTGAATAAGCTCATGGTGTGTTCCGTGATAATAAAATATCCGAAGAAAATTCCCCCATCACATCGTTACATTTTTGTGTTGAACAACTTTAACAAAATACTGCAATAACAATCATAAATATGAATTCTGAATTCTAAGAAGTAAGAGGGTACAAATGAAAAGGTTTGAAATTCTAAACTTTTTCTATTTCACTGAAATAGATGTTAAACACTTCTGTCCTCCTTTTCTTTCTTTCTTTCTTTCTTTCTTTCTTTCTTTCTTTCTTTCTTTCTTTACAAGGAAACAATGCAGCGTCTTTTTGTCGTTCCACGCGATCAAAACAGACTATTTCATTATTTTTGAGGTGTGGTCAGGAGACGTCAAACACATCTTTCTTTCTTTCTTTCTTTCTTTCTTTCTTTCTTTCTTTCTTTCTTTCTTTCTTTCTTTCTTTTCTCACAATGAAACAATGCAGCGTCTCTGATATATCGTTTTGTCGTTCCATGCGATCAAAACAGACTATTTCATTATTTTTGAGGTATGGGCATGAGACGTCAAACACATCTTTCTTTCTTTCTTTCTTTCTTTCTTTCTTTTTCACACTGAAACCAAGTAGCGTCTCTCATACGTCTTTTCTCTCTTTCCACGCGAGCAAAACGGAATAGTCCATTATTTATGATGCATTGACAGGGAGTAACTCTCATGCTAAGGAAGAGACAAACAGAATTATAATAAGACAATAACTAGCATTTATTTTCATATTAATTCTAAAAAGATGAAACATTTTGATCCATTTTTGACTGACTAGCATTTTCATGAAATTGTTTAATAGATGAAGCAGTATCAACCATTATTATTAAAATAAAATAGTATTTATTTACTTTTTATTTTTAGTAGATGAAGCACAATCAACCATTACTTTTTTAAAATAATTTAACCTCAAGCAAGGTAATAAAGTCACTAAGACGCAAGGGGTGGCTGAGTGGGGAAGAATATGAGAAAAAGAAAAACATTATGGAGAGATAACAATAAAAGAACAGGAATTAAGAAGACAGATGATAGCGATTGATATTGCATTTAAATTTTGGAAGATCAAATTTGATCGCAAAGTAAGAAGCCGAGAGTTCCACAGGCGAGAAGTGCGATAGAAGAAGTTTTTCGCAAATATGCTCTTAAGTAGGCGCCCAAGGGGGTCGTCAGTGATGTTTTTGACTTGGTTCATCAGGGAGTTTCGGTTCTTGCAACATCATACTCCCCATCACCAAATCGACCCAATCAGAGGAGATCAACCCCTGATTCCCCCATTTAATTTAACGCTAACAGCCACTCTGGCCTTTTTAATGATTAAGAGGAATAAAGACCACATCTTCCGCGCATCCGATTGGTTGTGTGTAACAACCAATCCGCTGCGCGAACTATCTTTTAAATGGCCCGCGGTGGGGACTGGCTTCTTTTCTTATTTCGGTGGATTGCAGTTTCGATGGATAACTGAGGAGGTAATCTTAATCTTCCTAAATCTTCTCCTTAAGTATTGTATGGTTTAATTCTTTGCCGTTTTTATTTTATTTGTACTTTTTTCTTTTCTTTGGGCGGGGATACTTAAACTCAACACTATTATCACATTTTATCGTTCAGCCTCTTTCTTGCATGTTGACTTTTATTGGATGTATTCTCAAAATTAAGGTAATAATTGTCCATAAACATGGCGTATATATATATATATATATATATATATATATATATATATATATATAAAATGAATCCCGTACATACAAAAAAAATAAAATAAAATAGAATTTAAGCTTACAATTTTAACTGTAAAATGATGAGAACTCACTGTCAGTTGTGTTTAAATTCACTGAAATAATTAAATAATTAATATTAATTAGTTATTAATTAGTATTTACTTCATATTATTTTTTAATAGCTGAAGAAATGTCAGCCAATGTTATTAATTTTGACTAATATTTACTTTCGTCTTGTTTTCTAATAGATAAAACGTTGTCAAATATTGTTATTAATATTGATTAATATTTAATTTCATTTTTTAATAGATGATGAATTATCAGCCATTATTTTTCATTTCACCTGGTATTTACTTTCATCTTATTTTTTTTAATAGATGCAGCGTTCATTTTCTGGCTGTGAGCTTTCAATTTTTTTAGCATGCGACCATTTTTTAGCATATTGGTCGTCTGCTTTTCAAAGCTTGATATTGCGTTTAAGACAACCTATCTGATTGGTTAATAAATGCTAATGTGGGTGTTTGTTCGTGTGAGTGTATTTTTGCACAGAATTGAGATTTTAATGATACTATTTCAGTCTACTGAATTTTTCTACAATTATAATTGGGTTCTACGCACACACACACACACACACACACACACACACACACACACACACACACACACACACACACACACACATATATATATATATATATATATATATATATATATATATATATATATATATATATATATAATATTTAAAAAGGATGAAAGCTGACCAGAGCATACTACCGCGGTTTGGACCTCTACGGACTCCTCAGATGGTTTGTACAGCAAATCAACTGCAACAACTTAAGCACTTTCGAAACCGGAAGTGGGGGGAGGGGATTTCTAACTTTATCCTGGTTCAAATAACCCCAAGCTGAACTTCTTAAAATGTCTGCATTTGGTTATGATCTCTGACCTCCCGTTCAGCAATTCATTGCAGTTTTTATATGTTGCTATAGTGTGCTCTGGTCAGCTTTCATCCTTTCTAAATATTAAACAGCTCTGCAAGTCTGGTCATCCGACTTTGTATTGAGCACTTTTAATACGTTCAGCTTTAACAAATATTTTAATATTTGGGTTACTCTCTCCTGCATATATATTACTCTCGCATGCATATATTACTATCATATATTAAGAAATGGACAAAGTCCGACAATTTATTTATTAAAGAGCAGTTATGAATGTACGAGATTCATGGAAGATTGAAGTTTATAAGCAGTAAATTCGACCTTGCCTACCCGAACGCTCCTTTGTGGCCGAGTCGGTTAAGGCACGTCAGCGTAAATGACGGTTCCGTATAGGATGCAAAAACCAAAGGACGAATATTTTCTATGAAAATTTCTCGGACATTCAGGCCGGTAAATGTTATTTAATACTGTTTATTATAAACAGAGCATTTACTTAAATACTTGTATCTATAAAAAGAACGTTAAGCATAAAAATGTCTTTAATAAATTACTATAATTCATCGAGTTTCGAAGAAGCCTCAACAGAATGTAGAAAGCACTGGACGGACGATTCGTCCTATATTTGCCACGACTACTACTATCACCAAGCCGGTTCAAGCAATGATATACACATGATAGAAATTATTAGGAGGATTTGATAATTATATTTAAGTAATTCATCGAGTCTGAAACCTCAACAGAATGTAGAAAGCACTGGACGGCCGATTCGTCCTATATTTGGGACTCATCAGCAGTGCGCATTCACTACCGAGAATTGAAACCCGAACATTTACATTAGGAGGCAAACGAATACGTTCAGTGGTGGAATTGAGCGGGTTGGGGAGAGTTGTCGTAGCACGTGGAACAATTACGATAGGAGGCATTTTTTCTCGTTGATTTATCATTGTTATTAAATTAAAAAAAAAAAACATTATTTCATCTCCCGTTTAAAATTACTCCAGGCCTTTCGGATTCCTATTTTTACATCTACCTAAACATCTGCTGATGCGTCCATTAGTTCAAGATTGACAGCTTAATATTTTTAAAATGATAATGTACCTACTTTGATAAAGCCTTCTTTCGTTCCCCAGCTTTAACCAACATATGAGAATATATTTTCTACACGTCACTTCTTACATCACACCATCGATTTACAGACAAGAGTCATAGAAGATTTAATTAATATTTGAATATTGATTTATATCATCAGCAGAACATTACAGATGGAATTTAATACTCTGCCATAAGTAAGACAATGTATAAGCAAAAATAGAATAAAAAAACTGATGAAGACATTGAACCATAAGATTTAATCTTAGTAACGTTTAAAATCTAGAAAGAAAAACCCTGAAAAAAATAAGCACAGAGAAACAATCAAAGAATTCATCTACAAATATATGTATAAAAGTATTTGGAGATAACAAAATCAAGCAAGTACAGAAATTTAAATATCTAACAAGTGTTTTAAGAAAGCAAAAAAAAAAACGGAAAAGCGACACCGCAATCCGAAAACGCGTTGGGATAGCAAAAAATGCATTCCAAAAACTAAGCAAAGTATTAAGAAACAGGAAAAATCCATTAAAAACAAAGAAAAGAGTATTGAACCGTTATGTAATATCGGTTCTTTTATTTGACAGTAAATGCTGGACAATTTCATCACTGATGGGGACGAGACTTGAGACACCAGAAACGTGGTTCGACAGAGGTATGCTTAGAATATCATGGATTGATCACATGAGCAATTATGCACACACGGTCACGATCCTTAGTCCCGTAACCTATTAGGGTCGCAGGGGCACCACATGTACTACAACGGAGCCCAAACCACTCCAGGCTGGTTTGAATTCAGTTTTCCTTCTAGACTGGTTGTCAACCCAAGACTATAGAACATAGTCTGTCCTACTATTTAAATATGGTGGGGAGAAGAGTTGGATTCATACCTTTCCCAGGCACGCAAGTGAATGTAATAAACTCGACTGGAATTCGAACTCGGCTCTCTGATTCCTCAATCCGAGCCGCTAACCATTACTCCACATGATCATGGGGAGCTTTTAGAGAAAATGGTAAAAAAGACACTTATAGTTAACATCATAAAGAAACAGTTGAAATTTCTAAGGCATAAAATGAGGAGAGAGGGCTTGGAAAATTTGACACTGACAAGACATATTAAAAGAAAGAGGGACAGGCTAAAACAGTGAATAACCTGTCTAATGGACGTGTGTAAATCGTTGGCAGAGAAGGCATTAGGGGAGATAACGAAAAGACAAAGTTTAATAAGAGCTACAAAGAACAGGGAATTGCCAAAAGCCATGATCACCCATGTCCTGAAGGGACATGGCACATAGAAGAAGAAGAAGATCAACAACAACAACAACAAGATCGTCTATTTGTTTTCTGCATTGAGCACTGGCTACCAAGGCAACACCTGTGTGCACGTGAAAGAAAGAAAGAAAGAAAGAAAGAAAGAAAGAAAGAAAGAAAAGAAAGAAGAAAAAGAAAGAAAGAAAGAAAGAAAGAAAGAAAGAAAGAAAGAAAATGAAAAATAAAGAAATTGAAGGAAATAGATGTAGAATGAGTGTATGCAGTTCTTGTGGCATTTGGCGGTGTAGAATGCAATCTTGTCACTCTTTGTTTTCTTCTCTTAACGTTTAATGGCGACCAGTTAAGTGGTTTTATTCCATGAACAAAATGAAGAAAACAGACAGAAAGACAGAGAGAGAGTAGAGAGAAACAGAAATATGGAGACAAAACGTCGAGAGAAGCAACGTTATTTTTCTCTAACTTTTTCTTGTAATAATCGACTTGACACAATTCGAATTGCTGGCGTTCCTCTCCCAGCAAATGTCCTAACATTCACGTAAAACCTTGGCGTAACCAGCCAAATACGTTTCGCTTGAGGTCTTCGTTTTTGATGAATAATTCTTTCTATATTTCTTTTTTTTTTTTCACTTCCTTAGTTTTCTTTTCTTTTTTTTTTGTGCCTCTGTTTATTTACAATCATTGCAAAACAATGCTGACGTTTCATTCTTGCCACATTTATCAGTGGGCTACTTTTTTTTCTCAGTCTTTCATGTTATAATTTCTCTATTTCTACGTAACATTATCTCCCGTGTGTTCTTTTTTTTTTTTCTAACCCTTGAATCAGTTTTGTTGGAAACTATAAAAAAAGGAAATAAACTACAGTCATAGTAAATGGAAACATGAAAAGAAAAAACAGAATCATCTGACTGGTTTTCGTTCCGCTCTCATAAAACATTACATGCTAGATTAAGGATTTATTGATCGAGCTCTGATGAGAGAGGAACGAAAACCGGTCAGTTAATTCTATAAGTGTTTGTTCTTTTCGTATTACCATTTACTGTGGTTGTAAATTATTTTCTTTTATTTTTTTTTTAGTCCCACTTGTTCTTTTTTTTATATTTCTGTTCTTATAGAATTGATTAAACTTTTTACCTTTAAAAATGATCACGTTTTTCTTTACTAAGCTTAGCACGGGGTAAAACGGCAGTAGAAAGATTATGTTGCGCCAAATTTTCATTATGTATTGTTTGCTTAGGAATTCACCATTCAAATACGTAACTTTTAAACTAAGCTTGAATACTTGTCCCGACCCCAATACCAAACAATTACTTATCTAAATTACTAAACATGTTATCTTATGCATTTGTTTTCATATGTCGAATGTGTAAGCAAAGTGTCTGCCATCATCAAGAAATAAAGACGCTTCTGAATATCAACCTGTATGAAGCCTCTGGGGGGCACTCGAGGTGGGTCCTTACAGAGTAAGAAGCACATGCGGATAGATGAGTAAGATAACGGTTAACTTCAGGTTTGAACATGTTAAGATTGTAGTAACCGGGGAAACATCCTGTTGGGAATCGATTCCACAGAGCAGTGATTCGCGGAAGAAGCTGCTTGCGTGGAACTTACTTCTTACCAAAGGAATACGGAGAAGGTGGTTTGCTACAATGTGAGTGGCATGGCGCCTCCTAGCCGTTAAGGTTCTAACTGGCGGAACCAGGGAATTCAGTTCGTCCGAGCGCATTGTAACGAACCACCCTGATTCCAGTGAGGCAGATTCTTCTCACGAACCGCTGCTTTGCGGATGCTTTGAGGATGCTTTCCCATTCTCTCCAATATTAACCGATTCAAGTCTAAGATTAACCAATATCTTCCCAATATATCCCCCTCTGCCTCTTACTCCATAATCCTCTACCTTGAGTAGCTCTTTAGCCTTGTACAAGTTGAATAATATTAGAAAAATAAAAAGCTCTTACTAAGGTTCATTTTTTTTATTATCTCTCCCAATCTCTGTTCTTTTCTTTTTACACTGGTCTTCACCCTGTACAAGACCCGAGGGCCACTCAAGGTAGAGCGTTACAGAGTAAGTGGTACAGATTATGCGGATATGTGTGGAAGATAACGATTAAACCTAGATTTGAACAAGTGAAAATTGTAGAGATTGGAGAAGCAACATCTTGGGAGTCGTTTTCATAAGGCAACGGTTCGTGTGAAGAAGCTGTTTGAGTAGAACTTACCTCCGCAGGGAGAAGAGGACAGTTCGCTACAATAAGCGAGGCATGGTGGGTCTTAGCCGGAAAATGCTAGGACTTTGGAACTAACGAATGTAGTTCATCTGAACACTAAATAGTTCAGCGAGAGGCTTGAAAACGTCTCGTCTGCGGGAAAGGAGTTACACAGTGGAAAATAATTCATCACCCACAAAGACGCGGAGACGCTTTTTGGATATCGACAGTGGAAAGTGAAGACTGGCCAGGTCCCACCCGTATATGGTAGCAGTGCCCCATTTTCGGACTGATCTGGCTCTTGTAAAGGTAGAGGATAACAGAAGGGGTGGGCTACTTGTTGGAGGAACTGACCCTTTTTTCAACGTCTTTAACGATGGGTCATATGTAGGAGTTCCACTTGAGGTCTGGGTTGAGGTTAAGTCCAATAGGCGCTCAAGACACGAGGCCTTCCTTTACGCATTGTAAATGAAATCTTTTTTTTTTTTTGCGCTGATCGTTACGAATTATGCGTCAACTGTAATTTGTCCTTTACGGGTGTTCAACTAACGTAGCGGTTATCGGTACAGAAATTGAGATCGATGTATCGGGTTCAAACCCCAGCCGAGGCTGTCGCGTTCGCTGTCATACAAATGCGCTTGGAAAAGGCATAAATCCATCTTTTTCTCTCTTGCTAAACAAGGAAAGTCTAGTCGAAGGACAATTCTGAATTCAAAACCGGTTAGGTGCAGGTCTAGCAACTGCACCCGCTAAAGAGCTTAGTTGCTATGGAAACAACAGTGACCCTATATTTGTTCGACAGTCTATAGTGTTAACGGTAATACTATAATAATGTCATTTAGAACTCTTAGGAAAATTTCAAAAGATAGGAATGTGAATAACAGAAAGAAATTTAACTACCTTCACCACTCGGCAATAATTATTGTTTTTAAAAGGCGATGATTAGAATTTTAATAAAACCTAAACATATGAAATCGAATTTATATATTTTCTTTGTTCTTGAGAATTAATAACAAAAATAATTAATACAGTTTATTAGATTGTTTATTTACGTTATTTATTTATTATAAATCAAATAGTTTGTTGGAATGGTTGGTAAAACATCAACTAATTGCCAATTGATTCGATCTTTATAAAATTGAAAATAACAAAGATTTTCTTACAGTTGGTTCACCTATTTTAATAATTTAATAAGTGTTTATAAATTTAGGAATAAAATGTCGATTTCATATTTATTTCTTTATAAATTGATTAATGATGAATATTACATTAGTTTTAATTGTATTAGTTTTTAGAATGATGTAAATATAAAATTATTCTTGTAAATAAACAACCTAATAAATAGAGTTCAGTATTTTTGTTGTAAATTCTCAATAACAAAAAAAATGTGTAAATTCACTTTCATCATAAGTCTAAGTTTTATTACAATTCTCATAATCGCTTTTTAAAACAATAAACTGCCGAAAGCGAAGGTAGTTAAAATAAAACTGTTGTCATGGGAAAAACCGTATTTCTGACAATCTTTTTTCCTTTTTTTGCAGTCACGAATTCTTGATTCTTGAGGGCGACTGGTGATTTTGCTGAATGACATATCTTCATTTTGTTTAATGGCATGGTATCGTTTTGTTTAATTATATATGTCCATTTTGCTGGATGACTTTTCTTCATTTTGCTGAATGACATATCTTCATTTTGCTGAATTACATCGTTTCGTTGAATGACTTTTGTTCATTTTGCTGAATTACATATTTTCAATTTGCTGAATGACATTTCTTCATTTTGCTGGATGACTTTTCTTCCTTTTGCTGAATTACATATCTTCATTTTGCTGAATGACATGTCTTCATTTTGCTGAATCACCGTTTCTTCATTTTGCTGAATCACCGTTTCTTCATTTTGCTGAATGATATGTCCTCATTTTGCTGAATATCATGTTGGCATTTTGCTCAATGACAAATACAGACACAGAAAACGATCATGGAACTGGAACGAAAAGGTCTGGATAATCCATACGATGTATTATCCCTCAGCTTATTAATTATTCCGCTCCTTGCATTACCTCTTACTTGTTCAGAGATTTAAAGATATTCAAGATACAGAAAGTGTCTTTAATTAACTCCTCGAATCGATGACAAAGTAGCTTTTTTTTCTTGCCGTGAGAATATGACTTAAGACAACAAAGATTTTGCCGCGCAATATCTCGTTAGCTGCGAATCATATATTTTGCATCTGCGAATTATCATGAATGCCTACTCTCGGAGTAAGAACACCCAACACTAAGAACTTTCTTTCGAGATATCTCGTTAGCCGCTCCCAAGTTACTCCTAATTGAGTATTTGTAGTACAAACCATCAGTTCTTTCATGAAATATTGCTGTCATATATGGTCTGGTGCTCCCGCTGTACGTCTCAAGGTACTCGACAAAATCCAGAGACGAATATGCAATGCAATTGCATCTCGTCTACAGTCGCTTTCTCACAGACGTGCCGTGGCTTCCCTCTGTCTCTTCTACAAGTATTTTCACGACAACTGTTCCGACGAGCTACTTTCTCTGGTTCCCAGACTGCATGAATTTAAGCGAGCTACTAGGCTGGCACCTCGGCCCCACCCTTTCACTGTCGAAACGGTTAAATATAACCGTCTCTTCTACTCAAACAGCTTCTTCTCTTGCACTTCCCGTCTATGAAACTCCCTTCCTCTTGTTTGCTTCCCTGATAACTATAATCTTCAAATATTCAAGTGTAATGTCAATCGACAACTTCTGATACCTTGATCTTGTTCCCCGTCTTTCTCTGTTTCCTTTCCTCAAACACGCCTCTTTACACTTGTTCTCAATCATCTGTAACCCCTTACGTGCTAGTGGCACTCCTGCTTTGCTTAGGGTGAATTGCTTAATATATATATATATATATATATATATATATATATATATATATATATATATATATATGTGTCAACGTTTGTATCTTTTACGCATTCCCATCGAAACCTTTGCTTACTTATACCAGCGATCTCTTTTTAGAGATCCGACATTGTTGGCAATATTCCTCAGAATGGAGTGTTTCTTTCAGTACGCTGTGGAAAATGTTCATCTGTTTTGTTTTGCTTTTACTTCTTTTCAGGAACATTCTTTTCTTTTTTTTTTTCTTTTTAGACTGGAATTTTACGATCATTTACTACTTTCTACAACATATTGCTTTCTTCGTTGATTTTTCTATACAACCGATGTGGTAATAATACATTTTGTTATTCGCTCTCCTCTGTCAACACGTTCGTGTTTTAGGTAAGTTGTTTGTAAATATTTCTCAGATGTCTGTATTCGTTGGCAGAGCAATCTGAAGACGGTTAAAATATGTGCAGGATATTCTTTTTTATATTCGAGTATAAAAAGATTTGCATTGAGATTATCTCTTTCAACATTATCAGGCATTCTGTTTACAAATACATGATGGCTGTCGGCACATGCGCATAACGCGCACATAACTCTCATAAGACCGACAGTGGCTCTTGAAGCCGACAAGATGCATTGCACAAAAGGCAAATGTCGTCCATGGATCGTTGGTGAGTCTGTGACCCTTGATTTGGCGGTTATCTATTTTCAGTGTGTGGTCAGTCCAGATTGTTTAGAACAAGACTTACCACAGTTTGTGCAGGTAAGATCGTTGTTAGCCTGACAAGCTTGTTAGTTATAGCTGGGTTTTACTGTGTGATGTTTCATGTGAATGACAAAGCCTCCTTAGGATAGACAGATGCGATTGCATTCCGAACATGCAAATTGTGAGATATTTTTCATCAAGATACTCCTATGTATATCTTCCTTTGTTATCTGCTTTTTTTACAGTCGCTTGGTATATTATTTTGCAGGTAATTACCGTTTAAGAGACGTTTATGCTTTGCTCCGCAGTTAACAGGTGGATTTGGTTTGTGTTGGTGATATGTCTGTTATTTTTTCTGTTATGCTTTTTTTTATTATTTATGGCATGATTTGGGTGAAACTATAGCTGATTTTTTTTTTACAGAAACATGATAAAGACTTGACACAAATAATAATAACAAAGCAGAAAAAAGTTTAAGTCATCCCGGTAGTGATTGGAACACCGGTAACATTCCCATTGACATTTAAAGAATATATCGACCAACTTGATGTAAAAGACAATTTGCAAACGTTGCAAAAATCTGCTTTATTGCGTACAGCACGGATACTTCGAAAATTAATGTCTGTTTGAGGGCCATGTTGTGATTTGACAGGCAGTATCTTCACTGATACTCGAGAAATCTACGCAAGATCAGCCCTGATATATTCAAAATAAAGAATAACAATATTTTTTAATCGATTTCACCCCAAGCAAGGCAGTAAAGCCACTAAGATACAAGCGGTTACTAGGTGTGAAAGAATTAAGAATAAAAATATTAATGATGAGAGGAAAGAAGAATAATAAGAATAGTGCACAGCGATTGACATTACATTTCTTTTCTTTTTTTCTTTTTTTTGTTGTAGATTAGTTGGCTGGAAATCATGGAGCCAGAAGGGAGTTCCACAAGTGAGAAATGCGAGAGAAGAAACTGCTAGCATAGAACTTACGGTTACATCTAGCCAGCTCAATTGTAATTTGATGAGATCTCAACGCCAGTCTAGTACTGTGCTTAAATTCAAAAGTCTAGGTACCATAGCGAAGAGTTCATCCGAACAATTACCATGAAAGTATTTAAAAAAAAAAAAAAAGGCATAGAAAGGCAACCTTACGGCGGTGGGGAAGTGACTGAAGCCGATCCACCAGATTAGGACCAATAATATTGCTGATTCTTCTTTGGAGTTTATCAAGGAGCTCAAGGTAAATAAATAGCATTTTAAGCATGGACGAATGGTAGACTTATAGATTGCAATATGTAGCAGTGCAAATATTCGCCACTTTTTGAGGTTTAATCCAGGACGAATGGTTAGTCTATTATAGATATGTACATTAAGATAGATTTATCTTTTCGCCAACAACGTTTGATTCGCCTTTTGACGTTTTTGAGAGTGTGAGTTCAATACCCGGAAGGCAGTGGGGAAATTCAAAGGGAAAATTAGGAGATAACTTACATCCATTAAACATCTAGAACAGTCTACCCTGAGCGAAATAAAACTGTGACATTCAATTGGAGCGTGAAAGGGCCGTGAAACGTTATAAAGATAGCAGGAAATAGTCTTACTATGATTGAAATCAGTGAAAATACTACCAGCAAATATTCTGTCTAAAGCCAACAAATTCAACAGACAAATATCCAGTATGGTCTGTAGACATAGACTTTCCAGAATTTTGCCACTTGTATAGATGGACTGAATGTGCAGATTAAATTGCCCTGAAATCATGCAGCCGGAAGAATATAAATAAAAAGAGAAGAAAAATAGAATTTTAACATCTAGCCAGCTTTTCAATTACGATGAAAGTAATTTTTTATGTTATTATATATATGTATTTTAGCCAATGTTATATTTATATAGAATATAAATAAAAGAAAAGATTTTAATATTTTAATTACATTTTTTATGTTATATATATATGTATATGTTATAATATGTTCTACTATGTCTCCTAGGCACGGTGGAGTGATGGATAGTGGCTCGGAGTCGAAGAGCCGAGTTCGAATTCCAGTCGAATCCATTACATTCACTTACATGCTAATACCCTTAGGAAAGGTATGAATCCTCTTCTCTTCCCTCCAGTTATGGGTAAATAGCAGGACAGATCAGGTTCTATAGCCTTGGATGGCAACGGGTCTACCGCAGAAAGAAATGTTTACCTACTGCGGGGAAAAAACTCTGCTTCATCAGTCAAGTATCGAAAGATACATGATTGCCTAAGCCTTTATCACGCATGACACATAAATGACTAACGTAGATATAATTCCAAAATAAAATTTTTATAGTGGAGATATTCTTTCTTGTAGATAACAAGCCAACGTAGATCCTATCTTCTATATTTCGATATATTTTAATAAATTTCAATTTCTGTATTAAATCGTCCATATTATTTTTTTAACAAAAAATTAGAAATTTTCTTTTAAGCCCTTCAAAATAAACATGAAAAAGATAAAAAAATTCAAAAAAATTTTAATAGAGACAAATATTCAAACATGTATTTTTATTATCGACTTATAATATGTATTATAAAATGTATCTAACTGTCTATTTTTTGAACACTACTGTAATTATTTAGATAACATAATATTTGACAAACAAAATAGTTACACATTTTTAAATTTTAGAAAATTTTTAATTAATCCGTAATTATGAAAAAAATCAATTTTCAATTCCTCTGGTTAAACTGAAGAATGTTTTAGCGCACTAATCGAGTATTATGTATGAACTAATCGAATTTTGATATATAAAAATTTATGCGCATTAATCGAGGGATTTCTATACTGTTAAGTATCACTTCACATCAGTATCTTTGCAAACAGAACGCATATACTTACTAACATGCCTTAACTCCGAACTCGGCTAATAACACGGTAAGAGACTGTACTTAACAAAATACAAGAGAAGATGATGATAATAATAATAATAATAAGACGATATGAAAAGCGTTGTAGGTTTTATCGACAAAATAAGATATTCCAAACGAACCTCAAGAAGTTTTACAGAGAAATTGGAAAAGCAATTATAGAAGTCACAAAACCACTATCTATTGAAGAAATGCAAATATTCTGGGAGAATGTTTGAAGTAAGCCAAAGAAATATAATCCCAATGCAGATTGGATCAAAAGAGAACAAGAAAGAATGAATGATAAACTTGTGCAAGAATGGCAAAATTTAAGCAAGAATAATGTTAGGCAAGCTCTAATGAAATCCCCAGGAAATGACAAGGTACCCGGCTATTGGTTCTATCATCTGTCATCAATCCATGTAACTGTTGCAAAAACTATATCAATGCTAATTAATAACCCCAATGAAATTCCAGAATGGATCACTTAAGGTATCACATAACGGATAAACGGATAAAATAGATGATCCAAAAAATTACAGGCCAATAACTTGTCTGCCCGCCACATATGAATTGATCACGTCCGTCCTGACGAACTGTATATACTCTTTTCTCGATGAAAGCAACATTCTTCCCTTGAACAGAAGGGATGTCGAAGTGGTTCATATGGTTGCAAAGATAAACTATTGGTAAATAAAATAATCTTGGAAAATTACAGGAAAAAAGTAGAAATCTCAGCACAGTTTGGATAGATTACCGTAAAGCCTAAAGATTATCACAATCTTGGATGTACAAAGCCTCCTCGGTGACAGTAAATTTCCTTAAATATACCATGGAACTGGAAAATCCCATTATACCTAAATAGCAGCAAAGGTACTGCCACTTCCAAGTGTTTGAATATCCGACGTGGAATCTGTCAAGGTGACTCCCTGTCGCCCCTTCTGTTCTGTCTTTCTTTAATCCTCCTTTCGCGTGAACTAAACAGTAATAACTATGGATGCAAAGAAAAACAGAAAGCGTTTCATCACATATGCTACATAGATTATATCAAAAGCTTTGCTAAAGACAACAATAAGTTTAGGGGTAGCCTCAATACTGTAAAATGTTTCAGTGATGACATCAGTATAGATTTCGGATTAGATACATGTGAAAAAATATCACTTAAGAAAGCGAATCACGGAAACACACTCAATAAATCTAGATTTTGTCACAGGGAACTAGAACACGAAGAAGCCTATAAATACTTAGGAGTCAGCGAAAGAGATGGAATACAGCATACCCCATTGAAAGAGAAGGTAAGAAAAGAATACTACAGACGTGTGCATCTGGTTGTTAAATACTGAGTTGAATTCACAAAACAGAATATCAGCCATAAACACTTTTGCTTTCCATGTGATGCAATGCAGTTTGCAAGATTCCTGGACCAGAACTGACATTAAGCGAATGGATGTTTTTGTGACCAAGTAAATGGTTAAAAAATAACAAAACAAGAGGTTTCAGATAAATCGTTTATTGAACAGTAAATACAACAGAAGAGTGTTACACAATTTGAGAGTGTGTGTCGGTTGACCAGCGTTCGTCTATATCACTGTTCCCCCAAAGGCTTACTCTCCTACTAATTTTATAGTAAGTGGAAGAATCCACAATAAACTCATTAGAGGGAGGACACCACAACAGATGGCGAAACGAGAAAGATTCTCAGTTGCTACCGCATGCATCATGCTAAGGCTGATGTTGATCGTCTGTATGTACTGAAATGCGTGGGAAGCAGTATAACTAGAACTATCTCACAAAACCACAAGAATTGGTCGTCAAAGATACTTGGAAACTGCAGAAGACTGGATGATGATCAGTGTCAAAGAACATGAAAAAATAAGTAACTTTATTCAGTAATAAAGGAAGCCAAGAAATTCAAAAGGGTATTTCAAGTGAGTGAAAAAGTGCAAGTAAACCATGATACACCTACTGCAGCGGCAAGGAACCTAAGAAAGAAAGCCAAAGAAAATGCAAAGTACCAAATGCAGAAACGATGGCAAGATAATCCTCTTTATGGTTAATACTTTGCCCGTATGAAACAAGCTAATGTAGACAAACCACGTAGCCATCAGCGGTTAAGTAGTGAAGGGTTAAAAATGAAACCAAAGGTTTTATTCTTACTGCATAGGACCAATGATTGCGAATTAAAATTACCACGCTTACAAACTGAAAAATTGTGTTAGCTAAAAATGCAAATTCTGTGATAAATATCCAGAAATAATTGACCATCTTATTCCAGGTATTGGCACCCACTGAATATAAAATCCGGCATGACAGACTGGGCCAATATCTCCATTGGAAAACTTGGGGGTCTGTAACAATTTTATGGGACTATACAATACACACAAATAGGACAATCATATGTAATCGCCCAGACATCATTATCAGTGACCACAAAAACAGAATATGCCTTCTTATTTACATGGCAGTCCATGCAGAATATAATGTATCTTCGAATATCTTTTTAAAAAAAAAACTATCAAAGTACAAGTACATTGAAATCGAAATCTCAAACATATGGCACGCGAAGACAAGCTGATGTAGACAAACTCTGTACTCATCAGTGGTTATGGAGTGCAGAGTTAAAAGCTGAAATCGAAAGCTGCACAGGACCAATGCTTGCTAACTAGAAATTACCAAGTACAAATACTGAAAAATTATGTTGACCCCAAATGCAAATTCTGTGATAAGTATCCAGAAAAAATTGACAATCTTGTATCAGATTGCGCAGGGTTAGCAACAACTGAATAAAGAACTCGGCATGATAGAGTGGGCCAATATCTGCACCGGAAAATAGGCAACATTTACGGAAAGCAAACTCTAAGAAACTGGGTATGGACATCACCCAGATCCGGTTACAGAGATAGGATCTGTAACAATTTTATGGAACTTCACAATACACAGAGACAGAACAATCAAAGGTAATCTCCCAGACATCGTGATCAAAGACCACAAGAACAGAATGTGAGTTCTTATTGACATGGCAGTCGCTGCAGATTATAATGTATCTTTGAATATTTTCAAAATCTATCAGAATATAAGGATCTTATTATGTGGAGCCCTTGATATCAACAACACGTTTAAGGAACTAGACCACGATGGCACATACAAATACCCAGGAATTAATGAAGGAGATGGAATGTAACATTCAATTATGAAGAAAATGATCTGAAAAGAATATTATAGGAGAGTGCGTTTGATACTAGAAAGCGAACTTAATAGGACCAATAAAATAAAGGCTATCAACAGTTTAGCTATACCCGTGGTAACATACAGCTTCAATATTATTAAATGGAAGTTGAATAACATTAAAAGATTGAACGTCAAGGCCAGAAAAAAGACTTATCAAATGAGGATGCACTACCTGAAATCAGATAGATAAACCCGATTAAAATATCTGCACTGGAAAATCTGCAACACTTAGGAAAGGAAATTGCAAAAAAATTGGTATGAACACCATCCAGACCCGGTTACGGAGATGGGACCTGTAACAATTTTATGGGACTTTAAAATACACACAGACAGAAAAATCAAAGCTATTCTACCTGAAATCGTGATTAGAGAGCGCCAAAGTCTTATTGACATGGTAGTCACTGCAACTGCAATGTATCTTTGAAGATCTTCAAAAACTATCAAAATACAAGGACCTTGAAACCAGGTTCAAATGAAATTAAAAAAAAAAATGAAAAAAAAGTGGAGGACAAAGGCGTTGTATAGCAAATACATAAGCAGATGTGGACCAACAGAAAACACATCAGTTACTGAGAAGAACCGGAAAGCTGAGGAAATTAATTATTGCAAGGCTTCGCAATCAGATCTTAGCCTGTCACATACAAAACCAATTAATGAAGGAGACGTAATGTAACATTCAATTATAAAGAAAATGATCCGAAAATAAATAGTGCGTTTGATACTAAGAAAGCGAACTTAAAGGACCAATAAAATAAAGGCTATCAACAGTTTAGCTATACCCGTAGTAACATACAGCTTCAATATTATTAAATGGAAGTTGAATAACATTAAAAGATTGAACGTCCAGGCCAGAAAAAAAGCTTATCCAAATGAGGATGCACTTACCTGAAATCAGATAGGCTCTACCTAACAAGTGCTTTAGGAGGCCGAAATTCCAATCCAACTTGAACTAACTCTAAAAACTACAAAAATCGGATTGGAAGCTTACCTCACAAAAACCAATGGCCTACTCCGACAAATAGTAAAAAGGCAAATTCACTCCGTCAACAAAGAAGCTACACTCCTCAAGAAACAATTTAATATACCTGAAATCCTTCCAACAAAAAACGGATCGAATTCTAAGCCAAACGAGGAAAACATAAAGCAAAACAACTTAGCCAAATAAAATTGCAAAAAAAAAAAACTGAGGACAAGGCGTTGCATGGCAAATACATAAAAAGATCGAAAGAAGCAAATGTAGACCAACAGAAAACACATCAATGGCTGAGGAGCAACAGGCTGAAAACTGAAAGAGAAGGCCTGATTATTGCAGCTCAGGATGGAAGCCTCGCAACCAGATCCTATCACTGTCACATAATCAAGGATGGAACTAACCCGAAATGCAGGATCTGCGGAAAATATGATGAAAATGTTGACCATAATATTTCAGTATATCCGGAACTGGCAATTTTTTTTTTTTTTTTGCCAGTTATATCCACAGACATCACAAGGTAGCAACATATGTGCACTGGAAGATATGCAAGAAGCACTAAATCCAAACCACTGAGAGATGGTATGACCACCAACCAGACACAGTTACCCAAAATAATGATGTAACTATCCTCTGGGATATTCCAATTCAAACTGACAGGGAATTAAAAGCCAGCAGACCTGATGTTATCATAAAGGACAAGAGATTCAGGAAGTGTATGCTCATTGACATAGCAGTATCATCTGAGTGAAACACCTCCATGAAAATTATCGAGAAATTATCCAAATACAAAGACCTGGAGATCGAGATTAACAGGATATGGGGAATGAAGACTGAGACTACCAATAGTAATCGGAACACTAGGCCACGCGAGAAAAGAAATGGACAATTTTACTAAAAGTGTCCCAGGTAACAATAATAATAATAATAATAAAGCTTTCTTTTTTTTTCTTCAATAACCCAGTCATTTCAGCAACTGCTTAAAAATTAGACCGCGGACACGCCTGCCTGGCATTCCTTCTAATTTAGCCATTCCTTATATTTCTAATATAAGCCATGATTTCCCACGTCCTGAAAGAAAAAAATATAATAATATTTTTTTTCTTTCGGGACGTGGGCAATCATGGCTCTCCACTTTTCCCTCTATTCCTTGCAGCTCTAACAATTTCATTCCCTCTGCTTCCTCCCCCAGACCACGTTCTGTCATCTACTTGCTTAAGTCCGCCAGGTATGTCATGCGTTGTTTTCCCTTGACTCTCTCTCTCTCTCTCTCTCTCTCCCTCAATTCGATCTGTGAGTATCAGATTCTCCAGGCCCTCCTTCCTCATTATGTGTCCCAGAAACATCAGCTGCCTCTTTCTGATGTTAAGTATAAGCCTCCTCCTTGTTAGCATCCTCTCTAAGACCTCATCGTTGCACACACACTCGCTATATGTTATCCTTAGCATCTTTCTGCAGAACCTCATTTCCGTCGCCTCGGGTCTCTTCTTCATCTTCAGGAAGTAACATTATTATTATTATTATTTACATTTATGAGATGAAATATTGTAAATTAATAATACGTTGTTGACTATTATTTCTTTTAACTTAATTTTAGATGATTTTTTAATCACATGACTACGATCGTCATTCTGCAGCCGTTAGCAAACAATGCTGATCCGAAATAAAATACTTTTAAAAATATGTAAAAATATAACTAAATAAATAAGTAAAAATACAAAACTTATATATTATATGCCGTCTTATATGTAGGTTTCAAATTCACAATAGTCAGCCGAAATTAGCTACCTGGCAACTCCTATTAGCTTAGACTTTTGAGTAACTTTCATATACTTATTGTCATTAATTAAAAAGCCTATTATGCAGATTAAAAGTGTTATCATTGATAGTATTTATTATATTAATTTCATTACGCTTAATATTAGTACTTTGTTTCACTAAAATGATATGCAATAAATTCAAATATATTCGTAAAATATATTTGTTTCATTAAAATTTTTCTTGGGATAACTTCCGGTTGCATTGGTATAAATGCAATCAGAATTTTCTTTGTCCTAATTATTCCATTAAAACGTTTACAAGACGCAGGTTGTACAGATCATATAAAGAAAAATTATTCCATTAAAACTTATTAAATTAAATTAAATTATTCCATTAAAACGTTTACAAGACGCAGGTTGTACAGATCATATAAAGAAAAATTATTCCATTAAAACTTATTAAATTAAAAATTATTCCATTAAAACGTTTACAAGACGCAGGTTGTACAGATCATATAAAGAAAAAATTATTCCATTAAAACTTATTAAATTAAATTAAATTATTCCATTAAAACGTTTACAAGACGCAGGTTGTACAGATCATATAAAGAAAAATTATTCCATTAAAACTTATTAAATTAAATTAAATTATTCCATTAAAACGTTTAGGTTTACAGATCATATAAAGAAAAATTATTCCATTAAAACTTATTAAATTAAATTAAATTATTCCATTAAAACGTTTACAAGACGCAGGTTGTACAGATCATATAAAGAAAAATTATTCCATTAAAACTTATTAAATTAAATTGAATTATTCCATTAAAACGTTTACAAGACGCAGGTTGTACAGATCATATAAAGAAAAATTATTCCATTAAAACTTATTAAATTAAATTAAATTATTCCATTAAAACGTTTACAAGACGCAGGTTGTACAGATCATATAAAGAAAAAATTATTCCATTAAAACTTATTAAATTAAATTAAATTATTCCATTAAAACGTTTACAAGACGCAGGTTGTCAGATCATATAAAAAAAAATTATTCCATTAAAACTTATTAAATTAAATTAAATTATTCCATTAAAACGTTTACAAGACGCAGGTTGTACAGATCATATAAAGAAAAATTATTCCATTAAAACTTATTAAATTAAATTGAATTATTCCATTAAAACGTTTACAAGACGCAGGTTGTACAGATCATATAAAGAAAATTATTCCATTAAAACTTATTAAATTAAATTAAATTATTCCATTAAAACGTTTACAAGACGCAGGTTGTACAGATCATATAAAGAAAAATTATTCCATTAAAACTTATTAAATTAAATTGAATTATTCCATTAAAACGTTTACAAGACGCAGGTTGTACAGATCATATAAAAAAAAATTATTCCATTAAAACTTATTAAATTAAATTAAATTATTCCATTAAAACGTTTACAAGACGCAGGTTGTACAGATCATATAAAGAAAAATTATTCCATTAAAACTTATTAAATTAAATTAAATTATTCCATTAAAACGTTTACAAGACGCAGGTTGTACAGATCATATAAAGAAAAAATTATTCCATTAAAACTTATTAAATTAAATTAAATTATTCCATTAAAACGTTTACAAGACGCAGGTTGTACAGATCATATAAAGAAAAATTATTCCATTAAAACTTATTAAATTAAATTGAATTATTCCATTAAAACGTTTACAAGACGCAGGTTGTACAGATCATATAAAGAAAAATTATTCCATTAAAACTTATTAAATTAAATTAAATTATTCCATTAAAACGTTTACAAGACGCAGGTTGTACAGATCATATAAAGAAAAAATTATTCCATTAATTAAATTAAAATTAAATTATTCCATTAAATTAAATTATTCCATTAAAACTTTTACAAGACGCAGGTTGTACAGATCATATAAAGAAAAATTTTTGACTGAATTTTAATGGTAACTGTATTGATTTGCACAATTGTAATAATTGCTTGATTTTTATTTTTTTTCTTACCTTTGGAGATAATAAAGTTTTTATAGGCCCGTTTTCTTTTTTTCCTATTATTTTTCATTTAACTGTAATCATAACTTATTTAACTAAAATAATAGCTCATAAATATAGCCGCGGCTGTAGCATTTACTAATAATTTCACTAATTACTAATTTTTTCTTATTTGTCCTGCTGAAATTGCGTTGTGTCTTATACATCCGTGAGTCTTATATGACGTCAAATATGGTGATTTAAATTGAATGGATTAGCGTCCTTTTTTAGTCGTCATTCATCGCAATATAATTCTCCTTATTAAAAAAATTCTCTGAAAAATAAAATATGCTTTTCTGAAACTTTATTTGAGGAATATTAATCTGATTTGAAACAAATATTATTTACTTTAAAATATCGCAGTAATGCATTTTTAGCCCGACAGTTGCTGTGTTTTAACTCGACAGTAGCTGTTCTCCTGATACACACAAGGAGAATAAATGGAAAGACAGACAAGGGAAAACAACGCGTTACAAACCTACTGGTCTTAAGCAAGTAGATAAGGGAACAGCGTTTGGGCAAAGTAGTAAAAATAAAAAACATATTGAGAACTATAAAGGATAGGGGGAAGTGGGAAGCCATGATCGCCTACGTCCTGAAGGGATACGGCACAAGTTGTTCTGACGCGTTGACAGCCATTTTTATATAATTTTTTAAGTACTCAGTAATCTTCAAAAATTTAGGGAAATAATCTCCGAGATTTATTTATTCATTTTAATCGTATAAACGAGTTTTTTGCTTTTTGTTTTTTATGGCAGAATTTTTCTTATTATCTCTGTAAATAGTAATTACTAGCAGTAGAGCCCGGCGTTGCCCAGGGATGTAACAGTAAGAGATAGATCAAGTATCGACCATCATAAAGACTGAAAAATAAAATTGACAAAGATTATTGTTTAAGGTTGACGGACACGCATGTCTTAATTAGTTTTATTTTATTTTATTTATTTTTTTTAACGAATTGGTCAAACCCAAACTCAAACAAAAACATTGTTTTCAATTGTTATGAGTCTACCGATTGAATAGAATTTAATTATAAAGAATTGTTTTGTAAATGGAATTTTTAAAGCATTCTGAATGTAAAAATAAAGAAAAAAGTGTGCAAGACAATAAGAAATACTACCTGCCCAAAAAAGTGAAGTTTTGTTGAAATCGGTTGAATAAGTATAACTCGATATGAGTTGTCTCCCTTTCATTAATGCCTCTTAATCGTGTTTTCAAATCGATTTCGTGCAAAAACAATTGTTTTTCCCCTTTTTGGGGCTGTCAGAACCACCGCAAGGTAATTTTACGTAGTCCTGTGAAGTTTTGTTAAAATCGGTTGAAAAATGTAGGAAATCCGATCCCATACATAAACGAACACACACACATACAAATAACCAACCTGGGTTTTAAAATAAGTATAAACGTACAGACACACACACACACACACACACACAATCTGCGTTTTATAATAAGTAAGATTAGCTAGTGAAATGAAACTTGATGGGAAGTGAGTAAAAACGGAAAACAAAATTACCTTCTAAGTATCCGATGAAAGGGTGTCCACTCAAAAATGAAAAAAAAAGGAAAAAATCCCCGTAAACAACATTGTGATTGGCTATTGGTTAACCTCCAATCAAATGCGTGATAACGAGGTATATTTATAGAAGTCAGTGTTTACAAGCTTTTTTTTTTTAGCGGGCGTATCAGAGTCCGATCAGCTCTGATGGGGGTCGACTTGGTGAGGTCAGTATGATGTTTGAAAGACCCGAAACTGCCCAATGATCCAAATCAGAACATCACCGACGACGTCCTCTAGCGCAAAAGAGCGTATATTCAAAATATAAAAGGAATACCGAAATTTAAAAGATTTAAAACTTAATAAACTTTTTTAATTGAAATTTTTAAAAACTCAAAACAATTCTTTTCAAAATTCATTATTCATTTTTTTTACGGCAGTTCACCCCAAGCAAGGCGGGAGTGTCACTAGCATGCAAAGGGTTACAGAGGGTTGAGAACAAAGAGGCATGTTTTGGTAAAGAATACAGAGAAGGACGGGGAACAAGCTCAGGGTGTCAGATGTCAGTTGACATTACAAATGAATATTTGAATATTATAATCATCGGGGAAGCAAGTAAAGAGAAAAAAGTTCCACAGACCGGAAGTGCAAAAGAAGAAGCTGTTTGAGAAGAAGAGAGGTTACATTTAACCGTTTTGACACTGAAAGGGTGGGACCGAGATGCCAGCCTGGTAGCACATTCAAATTTATGTAGTCCGGGAACCAACAAAAGTAGCTCGTCGGAACAGTTGCCGTGAAAATATTTGTAGAAGAGACAGAGGGAGGCCATATAACGTCTGTGGGATAGTGGTTGTAGACTAGATGCCAGACCAGGACCTATCATCTTGCATATTCGTCTCTGGATTTTATCAAGGACCTCGAGACGTACAGCGGAAGTACCAGACCACATGACAGCAATATTCCACGCAAGGACGGTCAAAAATCGTTTTTCTTAAGACAATAATGTCCTTATTTATGAAACCAATTAAAAGCATTTCTAATTAAATAATTTCATAGTTTTATTGCATTTTTTGATTTTTTCGATTCAGAACAGATTATCAGTAAATGGTGTTTCTGTTTGACAAAAACAAATTATTTAGATTTAAATTCTCCAAGGACTCCTGCTCTTAATTAATCTAAATATGAAGAGGCTGGAATTTTAATGTCTCGAAGTTTCATAAAATAATAATTGGAGGTAACAGATGTAAAAAAAAATATATTTATCAAGATTTTCTAAAAAAAAAAAAAAATAAAATCAAAATAATTTGAGAATTTGTCCTGAAAATGTAATAAAAATCCAACAATTATTTGATTTTTGCAAGAATTTCCAAAACAATGTTTTTAATGTAAAAAGACGCTAAAAGTCCCTACACCAATCTTTGGCCCACCCACTGACGGAAGAATAACAAGATATTTAACCAAAATTTCAAATGGATTAGAAAGGATTTAAAAATTAATTAAATAATCAAAAAATACTTTGCCCTTTCCCGTTAATAATGACATCAACATTTTGACGATAAAACTATTTTATCCATTTTGTGGCCTTTATTCATTATGATATGGTCTTTTTTAGAAAATTTTTGGAGGTACCTACACTAATTGAATATTAACAACCCCTTTCCTTTATCATATATTAAAAGACTTTTCGAAATTTTATTTCCAGTCCATTCTACTTCTGCAATCGTAATATACAAAAATCGTCCTAACGTTGCGGTAAGAGAAAACCATGAATAAGAAAGATTCCTCAAAACAGAATGCCAGTTCTTATCTAAGAAAGTTAAACAACATTCACATTTAAAGCATTTAATAATATTAAAATTGATATAATTTTTTCGGCACGGGTAAACTAGTAAGACTAATAATAATAATTTTAAAAAAAAACTAATAACTGAAAATTCTCTATCCAAGAAAAATATTTCTGCCAGGAAAAGAATTTGACACTCACTGATGATATTAAACCTTTGAACCGTGACCCCCGTTTTACCGGTGGTAGAGAAAAATAACCCAATGCTTAGCCACTGGTTGAACAGTGTTAGAGAAAAAAATGACTTAATGGCCGCCCACCGGTTGAACGGTGGGTAAACACTTGTAACCGTTTTGATATCTACCATGAAACATTACTTACCAATTATCTGCGAATTTTGACTCAGGAGCTGAGGCAGAAGGGGGTAAAATTGTTCATGAAGGAAGGTCTCAAAAGGTTAAAGCCAAAAAAGAGAGGAAAGTATTAAATAACATACCTAATAAGTTTGTCTAAATGGTTGGTAGAACACGGATTAGGAAGCATAACAAAAAGACAAACCCTCTTAAGAATTTCAAACGGAGGGAAGTTGTGGAGAGCCATGATTACCTACTTCCTGAAAAGACACGGCTCATAGAAAGAAGAATAGAAAAAAGAAAATAATTTATTCAGTTTCCAAGTTACTTCTGCAAATGTTTTGAAGAATTTGGTATAAAAAAAATTGCTAATTACTCACCGATCATGTTTTTATAATCGAATTCCTCTTAAAATACTCGTGGAGAGGAATTCTAGACCTTTTACAATGATTATTTAGTGGAAGTAATTTCTAAATATAAACTCACTACTTCACCCAGACACTTGCTTTTGTTCACCAGTTTTAAATCTAAGGCGTGTTATTTGATTTAAAACCTGACCCATTGGAAAGATTGTTTGACAAATAACATATAATATTACAGGTTTTTATCAGAGGTGCGGTGTAGACATTTGCTGTCCATTTATTTAATTCGTTCAATTTTTTTTAAAAAAATATACAAACTGTACAAGTGACAATTTCTAATATTAAAAAAAAATGGGTCAACGATCGACATTTTAATTTGGAAGAAACAGTCTGGATTTTTTTTTGTTTTTTTTTCGTTTCTTTTACAGTATGTAAATATAGATATGTGTATATATTTGTATCGATACTAACGAACTAGTTTCTTCTTTAGGACATAGGCGATCATAGCTCTCCATAATTTCCTGTCCTTTAATAAATTTTGGCTTTTTTTTTTTATTTCCCCTAAACCTTGTTCTGCATTCTATTTACTCAAGCTCACAAAGTAGTTTATGCGTTATTTTCCGCTGTCCTTCTTGCTTTCAATCCGTCCTGGGAGTATCAGATTTTCCAAGCCCTCTTTCCACATTATGTGCCCTAGAAATTTCAACTGTCTCTTTTTTATATGAAGTCTAAGTTTCTTTTTAGTTTTTATCTTCATGTTTCTCTAAAACGTTTTTTTCATTGTGCCTGTTAACTTGTGATGTTGTCGGAGTTATCTCCTCCTTAATTTCCTAATTTTCCAAACCGTTACTTGAGGACGCTCTCCAGTTTTATAAATACTTGGAGATTTCTGTCCTCGCCCTCTTTTCCTCTCTCACTTTTCAGCAGACGACACCATGTAAAGCTTTGTGGAGAATTTGCGTTTTTTTCTTTGGGGGAAACGCCATGAAACACACACACGCGCACGTACGTTACGAACATTCACTCACACATACTTTGACCACAAACTTTCTACATTCATTCATACACACTCATTACAGTCTTTGTCATTTGTAACCCTCATTTTTTTGTTAATACACATATACCTGTTTGTATCTATCTATCTATCTATATATATATATATATATATATATATTATAAATTAATTGATTTAAAATATGTTTTTTCCGCTACACAGTTCGAACCATGTTTCAAAAATAGAAGCTAAAAGCCCCGAATTTAATTTTGCAATTAAATTAAAAGCATTAGTTCCATTTCATCATTTTGTAAAAACGCTTGAGGATGAAATGGAACTAATGCTTTTAATTTAATTGCAAAATTAAATTAAAACTTTTTTCTATTAATGCATGGTTAGAACTGTGTAGCGGAAAAAAACACATTTTAAATCAATTAATTTATAATATTAATGCTCTGTAAATTTAGATTGAGCACTATTTTGTAAAAATAAAAATATCTATAAGAACACCGGATTATATATCTTACTGTTCTTTCTTTTTTATTTATATACACACATATATATATATATATATATATATATATATATATATATATATATATATTGATGTAATGGAATAACATCTCTTGTAGAAGCATACATAGAAACATACATAGCTATGTTTCTATGTATGCTTCTTCTTTAACTAAATATTGGGAGCTCCAGAATTAAATTTGCAATTATTATAGGTTTCTATCTGAAAGCATTAAGAATCTGCAGCCCCCAATATTTACCTAAAAAAGAAACATACATAGAAAACACATTCAAATCTTACAATGCCCTATCATTTCATCCACAACGCAAGAAGAAAGGCATTCAAAATATAGAACCGAAACAAAAATAATAACATAATCCATAATAATAAATTACAGGAAACTAATGCATAATACTACTGACCAACTCCGTCACGTTCACTATATAGAACAACCTAAACCCATATATATATATACTAGCTTAAAAACCGCCCTATCAGGCGACATTTAAACTAGCTCATGCGGAGGGCTCTTGATTGAACTTTCACAATAGGTAGAGAGGAGTAGATACGATAGGCACCAATAAACTATATCTCAGTTGGGAAGACAGTGGGGATGACACAAAATTATTTCACGTACGATTTCATTTTCAAGTCTTTTTTCACTGCTGTTTGGACTGTCATTGCTGAAACTCCTCTCTCACGTACCAAATGTCATTGGATCTTTTCTAATTGATCACTTTAGCTCTAAGTTGAAATGATTCCTCTTCCTGTTGTGACATCCTGATCTAGTTTTCCTCTCTACTGTTCTCTCTTTTTAAAATTTATTCACCGTTCTCTTGATGGTTCTTGAATGAACTTTGAAGATGAAAGCCAGGGTATGAATGTTGGTGCCATTACTGAATGCCTGAATGATCTTTTTCCTCCCACCATTGCTCACTCGCGAAGGCAGTGGGTTTGACACAAAACGATTTTAACCTGTTCTCTTTCTAGCCGAATAACTCAAAGGGTTTTTCAGTGATTATTACGAAAAATGGAGTCAAGATGGCTAAACATATTATCTGAAAACCAGGGGGAAAGAAACACAATTAGTTTAGTGTTCTTTTTTGGTGGGGAGGGGGTGATATTAAACATTTTATGGGATGGACAATTTATCCCATGCTGTTACAGGATTTGGACAAATTTGCTGTTACACTTGATATATATATATATATATATATATATATATATATATATATATATATATATATATAGTTGATAGTGATGATGATGATGATGATGATTGTTATGGGACCTTACCCATAATAACATAATGGACTATTCCATACGTAATAAATACTGCACCTCAAGAGGAAGCAGAGAGTTCCGTCTGAAGTCTCAGAGTTCAGTCTGAAGTCTGGAGTGAAGTCCGTCAGGAGTCTGTCAGTCAGTCAGTCAGAGCGAGTCAGTCAGTCGAGTCAGAGGCAGTCCGAAACAGAGTCGCGTTCAGACAATTACTACTAAACCTGGTTGTTCGTACTAACACTTTCTACCTCTCTGTATATATTCCTGTTTGTAATATATCTGTGTTATTCCATATCCGCCTTCGAGTTCTTCTTTATTGGTTCTACCTTGGTACAAGGAACCGGACCATAAGAATGATGATAATGATGATGGGCTCTCCCGCCAATTTTGACGTATGAAGAAAAGGTATGTTGGCGTTGCTGTCAGGATGCGAATAAAATGGTAAAAAAGATATAGTCTGATTTCAGCGCAGATACAAGGGGCAACCGAAAATTGATGGGTGTTCACCATTCAACCGGACGTGCTTTGAGTGAAAAAACAGAAACTCTTTGAAGTTACCTGACAGAGGTAACAAGAAGGCTAATCCTGAAAGGAATAATCCTTAGCCTTCTCTTCACTTGAAGATAACAAGAGAGAGAGAGAGAGAGAGAGAGACCCCAACATGTAACCTGTAACTGGATAATAATGGATTCAAGTAGCTGAGAACGCAGTCATGTGACTAACCTTAAGTAAAAAAAAAAATCTTGTCTCTTTTTCAGTCCTGCCATCGAAATATCGACTCTAATGCGGGAAACGAAAATGCAGTTTCTCTCACGGCGATCAGTACTGCGAAGGGTGACACACGCCCGTCCACGCTGGCAGGTCGTCGAACTTTGACTTGGCTCGCGTACAACGGCTACGCGTACGACGTCCGTCCCGACTGCGAGGAGACACTAGCTAAGACAGCTGCACGCAAATCATTTCCGCAAAGCAACTCAACTGTCATTGGCAGTTAAAATAAAAGAAATGAAACGAAAAATCTGGAAGAAGATGATCGTCACATCAGCCAAACCTTACGTTGGAGGGCACCGTCTGACGTGTGTTCACAACGTTTCCCGTGTCGGCATTGCTTGTTCCTCGAGGAAGACGAATCGAGTCGGTTGGTGGCTGCTCTACTATGTAGGACACCCCGAGCCTGAATTTCAGAGGGTGTTCGAAATAATACAGGCGACGACAAAATCCCGCCTGTTACGGATGTCAAAATCGGGTGGCCCATTCGCGGACTCCGCTGCGTGCGATGCGACAGCAGCTAAAGAGGAATCGTGGCGGCAAATAGCTTGAGACCCTCTTAAACATCACCAGGCCTTTGTGTTTAAGATAATTAAAAAAGAAAGAAATCCAGCCTTCTGGCAAGATTTTGTTTTCAGTGGCCAAAACGGAAAAAAAAACATTATTGATGCTCAGACATTGTCAGGAATGTCGAATTCGTTCAGTAAGTTCAGGGAATCATCAACGGGGACCCCGGAACCTCATATTTCTCCAGATTTAAACTAATTACCATTATGCCTGAGGCGTCGAGAGAAACTCACAAGAATGTGCACAATACCAGAGACCCACTGAAAGCTTCTAAAAGGGAAGACTTAACCAACATGAATAAAGAACATCTAATCAACAACATACAAGAAAGAAAAAGTTGTTGTTTTACGATTTGAATTTTCAAAGGAAATAAGTAAGGTAACCCTTTGACAAGAAATATGTTTCACTATTCATAACGATGATTGTGTTAATCATTTTTGGATGCAATTAAAAATATCTAAATAAATAAACGGTAAATTCTGTCTATGCGTTCATGTATCTGAAACCCCTTTAATTCGGACACACTTGTTCTACATAGACATATTATACCTTTTTAGAATTAGGATGACCCTAGGATTGAAAATCTACCCTTCATCTGGTGCTTGAACATCCAGCATTGGGATTTGTGCCCATACAAGGAGGGAACAGTTCAAAATTCAAATTTTAAAATAACTGAAAAAATTAGTGATTTTAAAGTTTTTAATTTATATATTGCTAAAAAAAGTAACAGAAAAATTTTGTGAATTTAAAATTTATTTGTTTTAAATTCAGTTTAAACTTTGTGAATTGAGGAAATCAATTTTATTTCTTCAAAATAGCAAGTAATCAAAGTTAAAGTGATAGATTTCGTGACGTGAGGTTTTGAAGTTCCACGGAGTGTGTGATTTGAAAAACACAATTTTCGACCTGAATTGGAAATTCGGCCCAAAGTTCACTTTCGGCCCAAATCGGTCTTTTGGCCGGAACTGCACTTATAACCAAAATCAGAGGTGAAGTGAGTGAATTGGGGAATTATTATTTCTGTTTTCTAAGCTGGACCAAAGGTCCCTTTAATTTTGGGCCCAATTAGCCCTCCACAGGAGCTAGCTTAAAAACACACGGAGCGCGGCTTTTATGCTACTATTACATAAATGTGATTAATGGAAAAAGAAATTGCAACCTCATGTATGCAGTTTCATTGTTTTATATGAGCGTGTAAGACAAGAGCAGCCACGCTGTTTTGAATACGAGATTAATTATGATGGAAGTGAGAGTTCATGAGATCATCAACAGATTATATGTATCTTCACTTGTTTAAGCCTCGTTCTAAGCTGGAGTCGGTAAACGGAGAAAGACAAAACGGGTTTCATCTGAGGAAAATGTTATGGAATAAACTATTATTATTATTATTATTATTATTATGAAAAGGGTCAATCATTTATAAAAGCGAAGGATACATAAATACATAAATTCGGAACTTTTTAAAATGGATTTTAGGTAGACTTAAAATATTTTATTGCCATGAAGTTCTTCGATGAACTCCTAATAATAGTATTTTAAATATTTACATATATATATATATATATATATATATATATATATATATATATATATATATATATATTATAAATGAATTGATTTAAAATGTTTTTTCGATACACAGTTCTAACCATGTTTCAAAATGAAAGATAAAGCTTTAAATTTAATTTTGTAATTAAATTAAAGACATTTTTGAAACATGGTTAGACATTTTTTGAAACATGGTTAGAACTGTATAGCGAAAAAAAAAACATATTTTAAATCAATTAATTTATATATTAATGCTCCATAAATTTACATTCAGCACTATTTTGTAAAATGAAAATATCTATAAGAACACCGGATTATATATCTTACTATTTCTTTTATATATATATATATATATATATATATATATATATATATATATATATATATATATATACCGTAGACGAATTTTGGTTTTAGTGTTTGTACGGGGACGGCTGAAATGTTCATAGGCTGACCAAGATACTCTCATGGAAGGTGACCAAATGAAGTTAATTTTTCAACATAGTCCCCCTCCCCTTGCGGTATACACACTTCTTCAATTGGCGCTGCAGTGCTCGGATGCCATTGGTGAAGAAGCTTTTATCCTGTCGACCAAAAAAGCCAACAGCAGCAGTTGTGACGTCATCATCACTGCGATACTCCTTCCAAACAAAATATTTGTTGCAAAGCAGATGATAGTCAGCTGAGGTCAAATTAAAAGAATAGGGAGGGTGATCAACCAGTTCAATAACGCAGAACAGCAATTGAAATCAAGGCATTGCGTGCTGTAGCTTTGTCTTGATGAGACAAAACCCCTTTCGTCAGTTTCCCGTGTGTTTGATCTTGATAGCCATTCGTAACTGCTTCAGAGATTTATCATAGTGCACGCCATTGATGGCGTGGCCATTTTGAATATAGTCAATAAACAATACCTTTTGCAACTAAAAAACTGAAGCAATCACCTTCCTTGCAGATGAAACAACCTTGACTTAATTTGAGACAGATGAGGAGTGTTTCTACTGCATGGATTGACTCTTTGTGTCTCGCTCAAAATGATGAACCCAATACTGAATCTGGTTTAGAAAACATCCAAAGAAACCTGCTGGATATTCCTCAAACAATGTCAGATTTCCCTTTGATGCGATCAAACTGCGCTTTTGATCAGGCGTCAGAAGACGTGGCACCGTCCAAGCAGAAACTATCGTCATGTCAAGTTCATTTTACCGGATATTTTCAATCTTGTAACAAGATATGCTGATAAGCATTCTTTATTTGATTTATAGTCAATCGCCTGTCATACATCGATATGTGGTGAACTCGAACAAATTTTTCCTAGATGGTGACAATTGCATGACGTGCAGACCTTGGGTCATCTTCAAAACTCTTCCTTCCTCTCCTAAATTCAGTTGCCCACTTCTGCAATTGTGATAAAGCTGGAACGTCATCCGCTAATATAGCAACCATGTCAGCATGAATGTCCTTTCGGGCCAAACTCTTTTTCTCCAGGCACTTGATAACACCACGATGGCATTTGTCCATTTTCAATAGAAGTCGCTACTAGTTACCTTTAAAGTATTCTTTGTACAGTCAGATGTCAGCTTACTTTGTAGGAAACAGTGTAGTTATTAATAAGAAGAGTTGAATTTAATACATACAAGATTTAACAGTTCTAGCATCACTTCTTTCTAGCCAGCCAATGAACTTTTCAGCCCACAATGAATGAAGTTATTAGTATAAGGGTCTGTTGTGGTATCCTCCCTCTAAAGAGTCTATGTTAGACACTTCCGCCTACTATAGGATTAGTAGGACAGAAGGCTTCGGGGAACTGTGAATAGATTGAGTGCTAGTTCATTCGATACACTCTAACTAGTCGTATAATACTCTTCTGGTGTATCTACTGTTTAATCATACTTATTATAAAACCGAGGTTGTGTGTGTGTCTGTCCGTTTATATATTGGAACGGAATCCCTACATTTTTCAACCGATTTCAACAAAACTTCACAGGACTACGTAAAATTACCTTGCGGTGGTTCTGACAGCGCCAAAAATTGAAAAAATACAATTGTTTTTGGACGAAATCAAATTGAAAACACGATTAAGAGGCACCGCTGTAGCGAGAATGAAAGGGGGACAACGCATATCGAGTTATACTTATTACAAAAACCCAGGTTGTGTGTGTGTGTGTGTGTGTGTGTGTGTGTGTGTGTGTGTGTGTGTGTGTGTGTTCGTTTATATATGGGATCGGATTTCCTACATTTTCAACCGATTTCAACAAAACTTCACTTTTTTGGCAGGTAGTGTTTCTTATTGTCTTGCACACTTTTTTCTTTATTTTTACATTCAGAATGCTTTAAAAATTCCACTTACAAGACAATTGTTTATAATAAAATAAAATTCAATCGATAGACTCATAACGATTGAAAACAATGTTTTTCTTTGAGTTTGGGTTTGACCAATTCGTTAAAAAAAAACTAATTAAGACATGCGTGTCCGTCAACCTTAAACAATAATCTTTGTCAATTTTATTTTTCAGTCTTTATGATGGTCGATACTTGATCTATTTCTTACTGCTACATCCCCGGGCAACGCCGGGCTCTACTGCTAGTATACGATATATCTGCAAACCTGGGTTTTGTCATTACTTAACCATTAACTTAGTCACAACAGTATCGGAATTTAAATCGAATTCCATTGAGTATATAAGAAATAAAAAATTTAAGGTACATTGAAATTTAGAAACAATTTTATTTCTTCTTTTTTTTTTTTGCAGAAAGTAAATATTATAATTAAAATCGAACATCATAACGGTAGTAATTTGGGATTTTATGAATGAATTCAAACTTTGATGTAATGTATAAAGTTGATTTGATTGAACTATGGAATACCATGAGTGTGTGTGTATGGACATCTTTTTCTTATAAACAGTATCGATTAAATGTAAAGTTTATTGTAATAAGAAATAATGTCGGATTATATATATTATGGCCACGTGGCCGAGTGGTTAGAACATTCGCATTCTGACCATGAGACCCGGGTTCGAATCTCACCAGTAGATTTGTCAGTAAGGAGACTTCTTGATGTTATTGGATCCCAGCGTGCTTTGATGTTATTGGATCCCAGCGTGCTTTGAAATGGTTTGGTTGACCCAAGTCTTGTGAGTGAAATTGGAAATTGAGGGCCGTCGATAGCTGTACTAGCACGAAGTCACAAGTCATCGTGACCGAGGGCTTCAGCGTGCTGGCCTTGTTTGAGATTGTTGACCATTCTAGATAACACGCTCTTTCCCAGAAACTGTAACTAAGGTCTGCTCGGCATAGTTGCAGTATAAACAATAGGTAGACTCCGTAGGTGTTGAATAAACGCAAATGCGCCCGAGCAAGTATCTGCAATAGAGATTGGCTAGCCGCCCTAATAGACGGCTATAAATATAGTTATTTTCCAAGCGTAGCTTAGATGTGGCACAAGGCCAAAAGTATGGGACACCTAGTGAGGATCGAACTCACTTTTCAGTTGTAACTGATCTAGCGAGACAAGCTTGCTAACCATTACACCACGCCGAGGTGCCCAGACGGCTATAAATATATATAAATCCATTTATTATTTAGAAATTACCTTGTTTACATTTCGGTTACGGATCTTCGAAAGATCTTAACGGGAGACGAAGTTTTTATCATCCGTATAATCGAACGTTGCTTCATCGATGACTGATTTCAGTGCACGTCGGACTATACAGATGGGTTCCCCCTACATAAGGAATATGCAAATTCGGACCATGACAAAGGGTATTTTCTTCTTTATTAAAGACTAGCAAAATCACAGGGCGGTGGACGACAATAACACTGTTTAAAAAATAGAGACGTCTACACAAACACGTGTATCCACTAAATATAAAATTTATAGTACTAAGAAAAATGTATCACCCTGGGTGATCCATACTTGTGGGATTGAAATATATTTAAGCTAGTCTTAGCCAATCACGATATTTTGTGTGTGGAGACTCCAAATTTTGTTTATTGTCAAGAGATTATTTTTTTCCATTTTCAGTATTCAAATCAATAAACAAGCAATAAATCAAGCGAGTTAAAAAAGAAACGCCCTTATGTGATAGCCTTCATAATACAATAAAAAGCAATCTATTTGAAGAAAGTTAGTCAAGCGTTTTAACAGTAGCTGAAAAGCTTCCTTTCAAAAGCTAAGCAAAGTATTAAGAAACAGTAAATATTCTTGAGAACCAAAAAAACATTATACTGAGCGGTTCAGTCTCCCTATATGGCAGTGAATGCTGGACAATCTCGAAAGCGATGAAGAAGAAAACTGAAGCAACAGAAATGTGGTTCTACAGAATGATCCTGAGAATACCATGGACCGAACATGCGAGCAACTTTGATTAATTGATTCGTTTTCTACGACTTATCGACATTTTGCAGGTTATTTAAAGCCAGAAACATAAACTAAGATAACTCTTTAACCTTACTACTGCTTTTGCCTGTGTCTATATTGCTAAGGTTTTTTTTTAATATGCATCTTTTATAGCAACAGTTCTGGTAAAACGAAAAATGTCTTCCTAAAGCTAAGCAGAGTATTAAGAAACAAAAAAATTCATTAGAAACAAAGAGTACTGAACCATTATGTGATATCAGTCCTCCTATATGACAGTGAATGCTGGACACTCTCCTCATAGATGAAGAAGAGACTTGAAGCAACAGAAATATGGTTCCACAGAACGATGCTTAGAATACCATGGATCGAACATGTGAGAAACAAGGAAGTTTTAGAGAAAACTGAAAAAACAAGAACACTAATACTTAACATCAGGAAGAAGCGGTTGACATTTCCGGGGAATATAATGAGGAAAGAAGGATTAGAAAACTTGATATTGATATGACATATTTAAAGGCAACGCATCCTACCTAGCGATCCCGTCCTGGGTATGACGATAAACTACAACCGCGTCTAGGGTAAGACGATAAACTACGTCCAACAGCAAGGCCTCTCATTAGGAGGTTTTGTGGAAGCGTGGAAACACCTCTTAATTGCTGGTGTTCTGAACTGTTATGTAATATCAATCATCCGATATGAAAGTGAATGCGGAACAATCTCCTCACAGATAAAGAAGAGACTTGAAGCAACAGAAATGTGGTTCTACAGAACGATCCTGAGAATACCATGGACCGAACATGTGAGCAACTTTGATTAATTGATTCGTTTTCTACGACTTATCGACATTTTGCAGGTTATTTAAAGCCAGAAAACATATTGTATTTTTTTTTTTTTTTTTTTTTTTTTTTGAAAGCAGAGATTAGTGATATAAGTCTTTTTAATGGAACTGTCATGTGAGAAACGACTAAGGAAACATATACTTAATATCTGGAAGAGACAGTTGAGAATTCTAGGGAACATAATGAGGATAGAAGGCTTAGAAAATGTGATACTCAAAGAAGAGGTTGAAGGCAAGAGGGACAGGGAGATAACAAAAAAAATAAAATCTATTAAGAGCTACAAAGAGCAGGAAATTGTGGAGAGTCACGATCGCCTTACACCCTAACGGGATACGGCATATAGAAAAAGAAGAAAACAAAGCTCAAGGCTCTTTATACCACGTAACGACGAACTTAGAACGTCTGTATTTGCATGTGTCTATATGTAATGAAATTTTTTAAAGTCGTACGTGTTTTTAATACGACTTAAAGTTAGGGAAGTAAATACAGATTTGTTCAAACAAGAAATATGAGTCATTCACAGCCATACTGTAAGCCGATGATATATATATATATATATATATATATATATATATATATATATATATATATATATATATATTGTTGTGGTGATCCACCTAATTTACATAGTGGAGTACCGACCCTATAAATATGGTTGGTACCGGGAAGACGGGGGAGGAAGAAGAGATACAATCCAGAGACTCTGCCCGACTGAGACTAAGTCAACCCATTCTACAGGAACGGTCTTCCCAAGAATATACCAAAACTATCTGTAAATATTGTGTACACGTTCTTGTGTCAATACATTTTGTTTAAGTACATTTTGTGTTGTATTATTATTATTCCATGCTTTATTCAAGTTTCAACATATATATATATATATATATATATATATATATATAGTCGTACAACCTCGCGTCCATTCGCGTTGATGTATGTAAACATATATCTACCAGCTCACGATATGAATATCCTGCCATTCTTAAACGAAATACTTCTCAATTAATTCACTACTACACACGTTAAACGTTGAAGACAGACTACCCTCAAATGTACACGAGTGACAAATGTAACCGAGTCTGTGTGGCAACACATCGCCATATATATATATATATATATATATATATATATATATATATATATATATATAGGTGTATCAAAATACTTTTTACAAACTTTGGAAGCGAGTTCCTCACACCAAAACAAGTACAAGAATCCATATAAACATATGTCCGAAAATCTTTCGTTTTTGAGTAAAGTTTTACAAAGTTTACCGTAGATGGTGCTGTGTTGCCATATCAGATGTATCAGATTGCGTCTCCAGACAAAAGGCAGCCGAGTCATCCAGCGTTTGCTGCTGCTTACCGTCGTAAGACAGGATCTGTGGCACCTCAAACTATGGATCGAGTTTACATGGCAACATAGATCCATCTTCCGTAAACTTTCTTTAAACTCAAAAACGAAGAATTTGCGGACAATTGTTTATATAGACTTTTGTCTTATTTTGGTGTAAGGAACCCGCACCAATATTTCGTAAAAGTAGTTTTTTTATTCACCCTATATATATATATATATATATATATATATATATATATATATATATATATATATATATAATTGAACAAAAAAATATTAAAAATTAAAATCTTCAGACACACTGGGTTGTAGATTAATATTCTTTCGTTTTTATTATTATTATTTCATTTAGATTCCTCGACTAGTTTCGGCCAACATGGCCATCATCAGGAGAAGAAATATTTCTGCTTGCTGGTAGAAGTAAACTACAGAAATGAATGTCTTGATAGAGAAAATGAACTTTTGTCTGTAGTTGTTGTTTTTTTTTAATCTTTTTAACATGAATCTTTTAATATTCCTTGTGTTGGTCAAACAGTCTCTTTTAAGTTGTTATTTGAGATAAGAGCTGGATGGATCTATGCTGCTCTAAATTCCCCTGGTCAGTTTGACAGTTTTATTGGTTCCTGGAGAGGAGATGTGTCTCTTTTAAGTGTGTGTGTGTGTGTGTGTGTGTGTGTGTGTGTGTGTGTGTGTGTGTGTGTGTTATTTGGTTCTTAGGGAGTGAGTGAGTATGATATGTGTAAGCGTGTATATTGCTGTGGGTGTGTGTTATCATTTGGCTCATTAGGGAATGAGTGAGTGAGTATGATGTGTGTAAGTGTGTATGTTCGTGTCGGTGTGTGTATAAGTGTGAGGCCTCAACGCCTCCGTAAGCATGTCTGTCTTGTGTGGGTGAGAAATGTGGGTAGGTTTTGATTTGTTGAGTTATATATTAGTACTATCTATATTGTTAAATTTATGGTTTAGCACAGCTGGTTATTGTGTTTTTTAGACGTTGTATCCACTTATTTTCATGGAACTCTAAAATCTTTCTAATGTTATCTGCTCTGAACTTTTCTATTCTCTCAATTATATTGAATTTGGCATGGGTTTTGAAATCGTGTTTTTCCAGGCGGAAATGTTGTTCTACAGGTAATAATTTTTCATGGGGAGTCTATCTATCTATCTATCTATCTATATATATATATATATATATATATATATATATATATATATAGATAGATAGATAGATAGATAGATAGATAGATAGAGAGAGAGAGAGAGATATTATGTGTGAAATGCCATGTCATTATTTTTTCATGGGGTGTCTAGATAGATAGATAGATAGATAGATAGATAGATCATTCTTTGTATCTCCCTCACAATCTCTATATATGTCACATACGCACATTCTCAATCTCAATCTCACTCCCAAATACACACTTTCTCTTTCAAACGCATACATACTCTCTCATACGCATATATACTCTCTATATGTCTCTCTCTCTCTATGAGAGTGAGAGAGACAAACTCTCTTTATTCCTCGTATATGCAGCCACACTGTTTAACACATATGCGCACACACTCACACATTCACACTCGCCCTCTCTCTCTCTCTCTCTCTCTCTCTCACACACACACACACACACACAGACACACGTACAGATTTTCTCTCTAATACAAGGACGGACACTTTACCCATACACATTAACTCTATTTATCTTACACAGGCACATATACATATCCGATCACACACACACTGACACTCTCCGTCTATAATACACAGGCATACACTCACACGCATATGCATGCACACACGCATATAATCTCTCTCTCATGCACACTCAACTACTCTTTCTCACATATACTCTATACCTCTTTTTCTCTTCCTCCCCTTCCTCTCTCTCTCCCTCCCCTCTCTCATTCCTCTCTCTCTTTCTCTCTCTCTCTCTCTCTCTGTTTTCTGTCTCATTCGTTATGTATGCAATGGAAATTTCTAGAGTGGGACCGAAATGCCAACCTGGTAGCTCGCTTAAAGAGAAAGACGAGCAAATAAGTTTTTTTACGAGTTACCAGGCTCAGTATCAACCGGTTTTAAATTCAGAGTTGTTCTTCTCCTAGACTGATTGCCAACCCAGGCTAGAGTTCCTAGTCTGCTGTGATATTTTATCTGTAGCTGGAGGAGAAGAGAAGGATTTATACCTTTCCTAAGGGTATTTGTCTGAAAGAGAACACAGCAATATCGACTGGAATTTGAACTCGGCATGCCGATTTCATATTCCACGTCAATAACCAGTACACCAAGCGCAGATCTAAACTGATAGGCCCTGATATAGGCAAAACGAGAAATAAGGAGCCGTCAAAGTGAGAGCGTTATTTATATTTGTTCAGCTTTCTAAATACTTTGGCACTTGCTAAGCTTTTCTTAGTACGACGCAAAAATAAATAAAAGGCGACTGGAGATGGGAAGACTGTCTTCTCTTCTAGATGCTGAGGACCTGCCGAACTCAAATTCTCTTTGTTAACACATACATCAACCAAGACAGCAACTGAAAGGAAATTATTTACAACTCCCTCAATGTAAAGCTTCCACAAATACGCCATTGACTGCGCTACTTTTTTTTAATGCTATGTCCCTTCTGTACGTAGGCGATCATGGCTCTCCACAGCTTCCTTTTCTTTATTATGTGTGAAATGCCATGTCATCTTTATCTTTTTAATGACATGTCTCTTACTGATGTAGGTGGTCATGACTCTCCACAGCTTCCTTTTCTTTATTATGTGTGAATTTCTATGTCATCTTGATTATTTTTAATCCCTTCTGGACGTAGGCGATCATGACTCTCCACATATTCCTTTTCTTAATTAAGTGGATTTTCATGTCATCTTAATTGTTAATACAATGTCCTTTCAGGGTTTAAGCGGTCGTGGCTCTCCACAGATTCCGCTTCCTTTATTATATGAGAATTACTATGCATTCTTAGGAAAGATAATGATGTGGCCTCCTTTTTCTTTTCCCCACGTTTTGTAATTCCTTCTCTTCGACTGTTTGCAACCCAAGGTGAGAGAGCCCAGTCTACCTTGCTCTTTTCCATATGCTCGGCGGAAAATATCTTGGGGGGGTATCTGGGGGAAAATATTGATTGATTCGTTGATTTATTTTTCTATGTCCTTTGACTTTACTATTTTTAGATTTTAAGAATATTTTTTTATATGAAATAATGGTTTAGTGATACGAGTCTTACTAATTAACCCATATTTTGGGGGAGAAGAGGTGGATTCATACGATTCCCAAATGTATTTATGCATAAGTAAATACAACGGTCCCAACCAAAAAGAAAAGAACTTTAACAATTCCAGGCCATTATTCATTATATCACCCGCATATCTAAGTTTACAGCATCTCGTATTCACAAACGGTTACCTGTCTAGGTACTGGTCACATTCGACGTTGCTTAACTTCGGGGACTCACTAGCCGCATGTATCAGTGGCCAGGTTTTTCAGCCATACAGCGCTACCAGCTGCGATAGAGTCTTCATGTCTTTCAAATTGATTCTTTTCTGAAGAACGCAGTCTTTCCACACGGTAGCGTTGATCTTGCTACCCTTAAACAAGACCTAATATCAGGCTTTTCCCTCCTCTTATTACAAGGGTGTAAAACAAAAACCACCTGTCTATACCTTTTCAATTGTTCCCATTACTGTTGGCAGCAACAACCTGAAGTATGTGAAATCCTTCTCGTACTTAGGAAGCAAAGTCAATTCAAGTGCCTCTTTGGATGACAAAATAGTAAAATCGAATATAAAAGGCAATCAATGCTTAAGCATCACTTATGAGACGTTCATGGGATTTCACTGAAAATGAAAATCAGTGTCTATCAACCAGTCATTCTCACCACACTTCTATATGGGTCAGAATAGAGGACGCCATACAGGACGCACATCAATCAACTTGGTTACGCTTCAAGGAAGGCCAAACTTAAATACAATTTAATTGCTGCCAACATCCCTGTAGAGGAGTTCGAACTTGCTGTTGAAAGCCGAGCAAACTGGAGAAACACCTACTACCGCTTTATAACTAACTTTGAGAAGAATCATCTCAACCATCTGAGAGAATTAAGAATTAACACTAAATCTCGGGTTAATACATCAGCCCATATGACGGTCACCCCTTCAGTATGCCCTTCATGTGGATTTGTTTGCAAATCCCGTGCAGGATTGTTGTCTCATACGGAACATAAGCATAAAAACTGAAGTGAAAAACACTCATACGTCGAAAACGACGGGAGAGTCCATCATATATATATATATATATATATATATATAATACTTCCCCATTTGTTTTCTATTATATCTTCTGTCTTTTCTTCACTTTTTTCTTTTTCTTTGTCTTCCTTTCTTTTCCTGTGAAAGGACTTGTTAAATTGTTCAAAATGTCTGTCACCTTATCTTACCACACTTATACTCATGTATCTTAATAAAGATAGATTTAAACATATTCCTGTCTCTCCCTTCCCTTTCTAATTCCGACCATATCGGTCGTCCCCTTCGACCCTCTCTCTATCAACTTGCATCAACTTAAAACTATCCTTCAAAAACTTGTATAAAGATAATAATACGTAAATTTTTAAACCATTTTCTTTTATGCTTGGAAATGCGATCTGGGGAACCAGGAAAAATCCCATTCCTGGGAAAATATAATAAAAATCTATGGACCCTTAAGGTTGCCTTTTTTTAAAAATTCAACTCATATATATATATATATATATATATATATATATATATATATATATATATATATACGTGTATGTTTTGTGTGCATCATTTTAAATAGAGCAGTGTTGTGGTTTATGAATATTCAGACATACAGATTCGCAAACAGCATTTAAAACATCAGTGTTCAAAAAATAATTACACACGTCATTCCTATGAATTATGAGCCAACCAATCAAGGTTGAATGATAGAAAACTGCATCTAAAATTGTGCTTATCATCTCTTTTATAAGAACAGTGAGTAATTTATAGTGCATTTCAAAGTATTAACATGGTCTACTCTTCGGTAAATTCTTTGGTCTTCCGCTATCGATACGTCTTTCCAGGATGAGTGTTCATAGTTTCTGAGCCTTGTTATCGAGCCTAATATATTGCAGTTTTCACTTCCTTATGATTTCAATCAACTGCCTCCTTGTTCATATCTCCTCCAGGGCCGACTTGTTTAATTTTACGCGCAATGTCCTCCTGTCTAGAAAGGCGTCAATTTATTAACATCGGCGACCACGTTTCGCAGCTACACATACCGACAGTAGGGTCTTCAAGTACTTCAACTTGATGTTCTTGTGAAGAGCAGGGTCTTTTCCATGGGGTGCTAAGAGACTTAAACATATAAACGGAGTTATCAGCTGACATTTCATATGAAATTATAATCTGATTAATATTCGCCAGTGAATTAGCTACATTAACAACTAAGAAGAATAAATCCTGACCTCGCTTCGCGGATGAAGATATTTTTGAAGGTGTCCCATATCTGTTGCAGACACCCAGGAGGTCAACTTAATAGTCATATCTACTGCAAGGAAAGTTGGGTCACTGTGTCGAGCAAGAAATGTTTTTCTCGTCAGAGTCCATCTTACACATTTACAAATCTACCATTCATCCGTGCATCGAATACTGCTGCCATATCTGGTCTGGTGCTTCTGCTATTCATCCTGAGGTTCTTGACAAAATCCAAAGAAGGATGGGTAATGTAATCGATCCTAACTCTATAGAATCAATAACTACATCTACTGTAAGGAATGTTGGGTCAGTATATCGTGTCAGAAAAACTTTTCTCCTCAGAGCCCATATTGCACATTTATCATTCACCTGTGCATTGAATATTGTTGCCATATCTGGTCTTGTTCTCCTGCTATTCGTCTCGAGGTTCTTGACAAAATCCAAATAAATATCTGTAATGTAATCGATCCAGGCCTAGTATCTCAACTTCAGTCACTTTCTCACCAACATGGCGTGTCTTTTCTACAGATATTTTCATGGCAACTGCTCTGAAGAGCTTTTTTTCCCTTGTGCCATGTCTACACGAATTTAATCGTGCAACTAGATCCGAATCTCGATCCCACCTGTTTATTGATGAAATAGCTAAATACAACCGCCACTTCTGCTCCAAAAGTTTCTTCTATCGCACTTCCCACCTGTAGAACTCCCTTCCGCTTATTTCTTCCCCTGATATATACAATTTTCAAAAATTCTTGAATCCCGTTCATCTCTTGTCCTTTCCTCAATCCTCCCTATACTCAGTCTTTTCTCTCACTTTCACTCCCTGTAACCTCTGCGTACTAATGGCATTATCGCCTTGCTTGGGGTGAAATGATTAAAAATGTAAATAAGGCCATCCGATTGCAGCTTGCTAATTCAAGTATAGAACGATGAGACCTAATTGCCAATCTAGTAGCACGCTTAAATGTGAGTTGCAATTTCTTCAGTCATCAAAGACTCTTCTGACTAAATGTTGTGTAAGTAAAAGGGGGCATAGATGCTAGTTGCTAAGATAATAATTAAGATAACCCCATGTATTAATGAATAAACTGGGACTCATTGGATATATTTTCTAACTCTGTTTTTAATGTTGTAGTTTTGATTTACTTTTGAAAGTAACGCTGTGGTTCTACGTAAATTAATTGCTGAAAGACAATGCGAAAAAGGATCATTTTTGTATAAAGTACGCATGCGCGAAAGAGCAGTTATGAACTTAGTAATAAATGTAGTAAATAAATTCTGCAATAATGTTTTGTTTTTTTTTTTGTTTTTTTGTCAAGTGATTCAACGGGTGCGGCAAAAAATAAATCTGACCCGCCAAAGTAATAATAAAATAGAAAAACGCTCACTAATCAAGAAAAAAAATAAACTTCTCGGATCAGATTTCTAAAAAATGTGTTAACTATAGTTGCGTTTAAAAATACGCAGTGATTTTTTGTAACTTTTTTTTTTAAAGCATTTGTTCTTTGTATCGTCAGTTTCAGTTTGAAATATTGCGTTTTACGTGTTCACTTTCAATATTGTCTCCCGTAACACTTCATATCTTATTTATTTTATTGAAATATGTCTACTATGTTCGGTCTTAAAATTGATTACTGATTTTGTTTTTTTTATGTATATATTGATACTGATTTTATTCTTAAAATATCTGTATATATATATATATATATATATATATATATATATATATATATATATATATATATATATATATATATACAACATCACCACTTGATAAGACACCGGAGGTGTTGAAACAAAATGGCTATTTTTGTAGTGATTTTATAACATATTTATGTTATAATTTTTAAATTAATAATTATATATATATATATATATATGTGTGTGTGTGTGTGTGTGTGTGTTTGTGTGTGTGTGTGTGTGTGTGTGTGTGTGTGTGTGTGTGTGTGTGTGTTTAAACAGCATATCTTCATTCAAGCATGTTTGGTTGAATAATCTGGACATATTATGTCCATTTATTTTTATTGTGATCCTCTCGAATTCTCTTATCGACTTCTTAATGTTGATATTAAATTCAGCAAGGAATGCGTCGTTGTCTTTATTTTTCTTTCAATATCATCCGAGATCCTCTTCAAGGGTGAATTGCTAAGACAATATATATATATATATATATATATATATATATATATATATATAAGAAACGCTTAACTGTTCTCAGCAAAACCACTTCACAAAATCTAAACAAATGACCAAAGATCTAATATTTTAGCACCAGATGAAAGAGCTTCTTGGTCAGCATTTCTAACAACTTCCTACTAACACTTCTGCCGAGTGAACCAAGTGATAGATGCAGAGTACGTCTATGAAACTCTGGAATCCGGATGCTGAAAGGAAAATCAATCAATATTTCTCTCTTTCTCCATATATATATATATATATATATATATATATATATTGCCTATCACACAGACATAAAAATGGTTCTTGAAAATGACTGTCTGTCAAAAGTACTTGTGCCTGCTCAGTAGCTTGATGGATGACCGCTGAGGAATATCAGGTGAGGTATCCTAGAATGTGTAGGTGGTGTAATGGATAACGACTCATAATTGAAAATCGGAGTGTTAAGTTCCAATTCCAATCGGGTTTGTTGTAGTCACTTACGGACAAATGCCATTTGAAAACTTACGAATTCACATCTTCTTCTCCCAACTAGGGGTTAATTAGTCACACATGTGTCATTAAATCAGTACTATTTCCCAAAATGGTTTTACAATCTAAAATATTTTCTGGATTCAAATAACCTGCAAAGAGTTGATCAGCCGTAAAAAAAATCAAATCAGTTACTCCATCTTTGATTCAAGGCATGAAGCTCTTTGTTTGATTTCTTAGCCAAAATACGAAATTCTTCTTTCATTTCATTATCATGAGAGAACTGATGTTCTATGATTGCTTAAAAAGATAATAACCCGATTGTCCCATGAGACCCAAACTGCTAATAGTTTGGGTATACCATGCGCCAAAACTGATAATAGGCCTGCTGTCTCATCGGTCCATACTGATAACAGTACAAGTGCACCATGGGCTCAAATTGATAACAGTCCGAGTGTATCATGAGCCGAAACTGTTAACAGTCCGAGTGTACCATTGACCTTTTTTGTTATAGATATATATTCTATTTTCAAGTCATATCGCACTGAGTTATTCTATCCTGGCGTTTTGATGACTTTTGTGGACAACCATTATGTTTTCGTTTTTTATTTCTTTTTTTTAACCTATTTATTTTACATTTTCACCAATCTTTAGATATAGCAGACTGTGAACGACCATTGTTTTGTCTGAGTATTGCTTTCTTAAATGAGTTTTACGATTTTTTTTCCATTTCTCTCTATTGACAACTCTTTTGTGGAAACAATGTTTCCTTTCAATAAAGTCTGACCAAACACCTGCAAGAATCTCTCTTTTAACTGTAAACCGATTTGCATACCTAAGTTTCTGCTGGTATTTGTTTTAGGAATACAAATTAGATTATTCCATAATTTTTCCTGTACATTAAGAAATTCTTTTAAAATACTTAACCTAGTTTGTATTGTGATTTACTAAACGTAGCTTAGATGTGACATAAAGCCAAAGTATGGGACACACACTGAGAATCGAACTAAATACCCAGTTCTAATTCATCCAGGGAGACAAGCTTGCTAACTATTACATGTCGAAGTGCCCAAGTCCAGTTAGCATAAGATTTACTTTATGAATCTAGAATATTCAGCTATTAAATAAAATATCCGTGAATTACTTTCTCAGTTTGTCACCTTGTCTTGGTTACAAGTTGCAGTGTCGTTTTCTAGTTGAAATTCAGATCATATAAAAGCAGAAGCTAAAAGGTATGTCAGAAAACTGTTAACTAAAAAAAAGAAACATATTCAATGTTTTTATGACGTATGAAAGCAACTTACCATCTAATTATTTTTATTCATATGAATATCCTGCATTAAATAACCCATAGAGATCCATATACCACTAAACAAAATCAAACAACCAACATTAAGCCATATAATATCCTACAATATCTTAAAGAAAAGAAAATGTAATCTAAAATATTATTTCAACAAAACTGCAACATAAAACACACATTCCACCGTCTCTAGCAATTATGTCCACACAAACATGTATACGAAAAAAAGCTGAGTATCATCTACCATGTATTCAATTGTGAAGGCAGAATAACGTTTATCATAATTTTATTATTTCAAAGATGCCAAGGAAAGTAAATTTCGACATTAAATGACCCATAAGGAGTTGTTATGTCGTTAAACAAACATTCAGTCAATCAATCTTATACCCAGACTTTGTTAAAATACAGGGTGACCCCAAAAAATGGGAATTTTTGAAGTGCGTATTGCCAGACATGAGCAAGTGGCAACACTGCGAGACAGTGACCTTGAGCAAGTAACTATTTCGCCATTTAGAATTCAAGATGAAATTCACAGTATCCCAGCTGAGATGTTGCAGCAGTCAATGAGGAATCTCAACAGGAGATTTCAATAATGCATTCGTACAGGAGGACGCCATCTACAGGACGTAATTTTTAAAAAATGAAAATTCCATCATTGTTTCTTAAATGGCATGTTTTAAGGTTTCAATTACTATAGATAAAGTGCCAAAATAATGTTAATACTGTTTTGATTTCTATAAGAAATGCCAATGATTAAAATCCTAAAAAAAAAATTATTTGATAGCTTATCTCAATGTTTTCAATGTTTTGGTTGACTTTGGTGCTTACTGACTAAGGCTCTTACTTTAAGTTCCATGCTTCTTGGAAGTAATCGTAAATCACCTTGTTTTGTATTCTGCAGACGTTTCTTTGTTTAGTAAGAAGCTCTGTAACTGCGTTGAAACCACATTCAGCCATATAGAAAGTTGAAAAAGCAATGAAAAGAAAAAAAGATTGATAGTTTTTACAGCACTTTCAGAAATTTCCTTTTGTAGCCAATATTGAATATTTTTTGAAAATATGAAAAAAATGGATACTTGTTCACCGCACCCCAAAATGAAATAAAAAAAAAACAGTGTCCTCTTTCAACATAAGAGAGCCCACAAAGTGGCGCTATCGCCCACTTAAGGAAACACAGCTCTATACAATGGCTGGTTGCTCGTATCTTGTTTACTAGGGTGGCTAGCCAATCCTTGTGGCAGACGCCTTCTCAGGCACATTTATGTTTGTTCAACATCCACAGAGCCCACCTGAGGTTTATAGTGCAGCTACGTTGAACGGACCTTAGTTACAGTTTCCGGGGGGAGAGAGCGCGTTATCTGGCGTGATCAACAGACTGAACAAGGCTAACATGCTCAAGCCCTCAGTCACGATGACTTGGGACTTCGTGCTAGCACAACCGTCGACATAGTTCCGCCTACCCAATTTCACTCACAAGGCTTGGATCAACTCGTGGTGTGGTTTTCATTCACATTCCAAAGATGACGCACACTTGGATCGCCTTCCGCAGACCGATGATATCAAGAAGTCACCTTCTTGACAAATTGACCATGGTGGGATTCGAACCCGGTCAGAAAGCGAATGTCCTAACCACTCGGTCATGTGCTCTATATACATATTACAATTGCAGATAAATGTCTAAAACAAATGTAAAACAAAAGCAACTGTATACATTATTGTAGCATACCTATGGACGATAATGGCTATGTCCCCATTCACATAGATACAATAGTAAATACTGTATGTTGGTCTACAGTTGGAGATTCGTCTCCAGGTGTGCTGGTCAAACTCTCTGCCTGCGGGCAGATAGGATCCCCAGATGTGGCTAAGTTGAAGGGCAGAGTCTCGTCTCGGGAAACAGCTACCCGACCCCATTTTATATGGGGTCTACGGGGAATTTTTTTGGCTGAGCCTACGGGCTCGGATGCCCTACATTAAATTCGGCCTTGTGCCGCATCGGACCGCGTGGGGCGGTTGGTAGATATCCTGCAGCTGGAGATTCTTTGTGGAATTCATTTGACTCACTTCTAGCAGTTGACTACTTCTTCTATGCGCCGCTAGTGAATCTTATATGCGCTGTTCTTGTCCTAAGTATTATCGTTCATTACCAACCTTCGTTTAATTATTCTATTCAGTAACCTGCCCTAGTTTAGAAAATTTTGGCGATGATATTTAATAAATTACATTAACTCCGATGAATGTTATGATCCTTGTTTATAAATTCCAGTTGCATAAGGTCATTTTTTATTTTTTTTACAAGCTTTCATCTGTGCCTACAGACATCATCATATTAAAATAACTGTGACATTACTCGATTTATTGAACAATTTAGTTCATGCCACATTGACTGAAAAACCTACCAGTACAAAAGAATTCTCCTATTACCATATTAGTACAAAAACGCACAATATTAAAATTTTAAAAAATCAATCTCAGCGTTGCGACCGCACGCTCCAAAAAAATTTCTTGCAATTAACAATAACACATTTCTAAAAACATATTTCGGATTACATGTATTCTTTCGTTGTCCTGTTATTACCGGGAAGTAAAAAACAAATCTATTTCCATACCTGATGATGTCTGTATGCACAGATGAAAGTTTGTAAAAAAATAAAAAAGTTTGTAAAAAAATAAAAAAGATCTTATGCAACTGGAATTTATAAACAGGGATCATAACATTCATCTACAGGTTCGGGGTTAATGTAATTTGTTAAATTTGTTTGCGAAGATGTATTCTCGCCATTTATATCATTAACTTCACTATCTGTTTTTTTGTATGAATGATTCATGTAATGTAAATTGAACTACACCACATACTTGATATATATATATATATATATATATATATATATATATATATATATATATATGTGTGTGTGTGTGTGTGTGTGTGTAGGTAGGTAGGTAGTTAGGTAGATTGGTAGGTACGTATTAATCGTTGGTATATAATTCAAGTGAATCCTATTAACACAATATAAAATAATATTAAAACTGATTCACACATAGAGCTTAATATAAAAACAGAGCAATATATTTCATACAATCGGAATTAAGATACCATTATGTAAAAGATCATTTTCACCTTGTACAATTAGATTTACAGGATTTTTCAAACAGTCAATGGATGATAAATTATTGAAATAATAAATTCCCAGACACGGGGAGCAAAGAAAGGAAGAAAAGAAGGAAAAAAAGATCAAGAATAGAAAGTAAGGGAAGGTAGCAAAGGAAATAGGAAGCGGGATAAATCTTGATACGAGTGGTGGTCAGTGGGAAAAAGAAGGAAAGGAAAGAAGAAATGACCTATTTAATATACGCAGTAATAGTGGATACTAAAGTCAGTACCAACTGTCTCATATTTGAAAGCAATTTTCAAGTCATGGGTGTTGTATTTTGGCTCGACTGTTGCTGGTCAACGGTGCATTATGGGTAGAAGAACTATTTTATTATCCTAACGGTTATTTTATGGCCGGTAATGGTTATGTTCCAAATTGTTCTAGACGCTTTTGAGTAGAAATAGTTATGTATCCAAATGTGGTTATTTATGTGGTTATTTCTCATTATTTGTTATTTACTTAATTAATTGTTGTTGATGATTATTATTATTACATTTACTTTATATTTGCAGTCGTACTTTGTTAACTTGTTTATATTTGATTCTATTTTAAATAATGATCGTTTATACTTGAGACTATTGAGAAACGTGCTTCAAAGATAGGTAAATACTGGTCGTTTATACTTGAATCTAAAATCATTTGCTTGGCTCAAAGATAGGTAAATATTTAGGTCTAATGTTTACATCTATAAGCGTTTGTTCCGGGAGTTTCTGTATCTGTAATTATTCATTTTATTCAGAGATAAGTAAATATCGGCTGTTTATGTTACTTCTTAGGTGGCTCTTTTATGGTTAGGGCTTACTCGTCTGTAGTGTATTTGATTGGCGGCAGGGCAATTTTTGAAGCCATGATTGTGTAAACAAAAATAAGATAACTGATAATGATAATGAAGGTTACAAAAACACGATAATCCTTGGTAATAAGAAAGTGACTGTCAACCCATAAAAAGAATCACGGCTCAATAGCATAGAATGTACGCACGTGTTTCATTAATTCTCTGATCATCAATGAAGGTCATTTGGAACGACCACGCCTCTAGATCATTTCACATTAATACGGGGTTCTCGCTGTGCTCTTCCTACGTTATTTCATATTTTCATCAGTAAATTCCCAACGTTATACGTATTTATTTTTATGCTTATGACACAACTATTTACTCCTGTCTTAATAGTTTAGTATGACAAAAGAAAGTAAAACTGGCAGCTGCTCTCAATTAGTTGTTAACTGGCGCAAGAAATGCCTTGTAAAATGTGTCGTTTTTGATAATATTTGCTGCCTAAATATACAGAATATATATATTTCTTATTAGAGAAAAACAAAAACCGTTGGTGGAACCAAGGGACACCTTGCCAAAAGACCTAAATACCCTTAAACAAGATAAAATGTCGAACAAGGTCAAAAACAAGAACATTATCTACTATAAAAAAATTAAAACTGCTAACCTCCAGTATCTGTCTATATTTCTGAGATGAGGTATTATGTACACTATTTACATTATTCGGACTATTGTCCTCATCTTTGTTGCCATATTTGTCACAACGCTTCGGCCGTTGTACGCTCTGGCCTTCTTCAGGTGGTTGAAATGTCGAACTGAACTCTTTATTTCGGTCGTTGGGGTAGACTGTTCTAGTTCCACGTGCCGTGTCTAATGGATGTCAGTTATCAGTTATCTCCTGTTAATTCACCTCTTCGAGTTCTCCGCCGTCTTAACACCTTTGCTCACTGTACCATGTGCCCTCAAGGACATATGACACAGTGAATAAAAGCGTTAGTTAAGATCCAGTGACAGGACCCAAAGAGTGGAGAACTCGGAGAGAGGAATTAGCAGGAGATAACTGATAACTGACATCCATTAGACATGGCACGTGGAACTAGAAGAGTCTACGCCAGTGAGCGAAATAAAGGGTTCAGTTCGACATTCCAACTACCTGAAGAAGGCCGGAGCGTACAAAGGTCGAAACGTTGTGATAAATATGGCAACAAAGATGAGGACAATAGTTCGAATAATGTAAACAGTGTACTGCTAACCTCATTGTCAACAACAATAACGCAACTACTAGATCCAAATTACATAGAACCAATATTATTCACGAATTCACATGTCCCTTAAGAAACTGTGTCCCTGATCAATCCACATTCATATATATTTTATATTGGATATACTACAACATGGCTAACTCACGTTACATCTTTCTGACCATAGCTCAAATAGGTCTCATTTAAATACACATGGAGACCTACCAAACTCTATCCGTAACATAGTCCTTTATAATACAAATGTAAAAAACTTCATCAACTTGTAAAAAAGGCTAAAAATAATGGAAGCATTATTAATGAAAGAAAAAGAAAAAGCGAACACTCAATAATATCGACTATGAAAACGGCCACAGTGTGTTGAACGTGTTCGGAAAATAAAACATTCTTATAACTATAGATACATTCATAAAGCAATCCATACTTTCAGTTAAATGTAAAAATAAAATCATCTTTGATAATGGCTAAAAGTATAGTCGAAAGCGTTCGGACATGAAAAAAACATTTGGAGAATTTCTAAACCATTTATGAAGAGACACATTCTAACACAAGAAAAATTAAATAAAAAACTTAGCCATAATATATATATATATATATATATATATATATATATATATATATATATATATATATGACTCAGAGTTTCATGCACAGTAGATTACTTGTAGACTTAAATCCATAAAGCTCGTCATTCTTGTGTATGAAACCCAGAATCGTGCTAACGGTGAGGAGTAATATGTATATTTATTAATATATGTATATATATATATATGTGTGTGTGTGTGTGTTTCACTCCATGCCGTTGGATTCTACAAAAATTGCATCCACCAAGAATTCAGTAATATTAGATAATTCAAAACACAAAACTGATAGTTGTCTTATATTTTAGACGAATTTTCTGAAGATAAACATTCCTTAAAATGTTATCTCCAAATCTTTATGCTCTAATTTAATAGGGAGTATACTTTCTTAGGACAGGAGAGGTCCAATGATAAGATACTGCACACTGACTAACAGATGAAGGAATCACATACAGCGCCGTTATCAACACATATGTAAATAAGTTCTTTTTTCTTTAGTTAAATTGATGCAGTTGAAAGAAAGATATCGTTCGCTAAAAAGTGTAAAAATATAACAGAATATAAGAATTATATATAAATTTAAAATTGCACCTGAAGAATGCAGAACGTTTGAAACTCCGAGTTGTGCAATCAATGTAAGATTGTATAATTCTTAATATATTAAATAGCTCCGTTATTTAACATTGAGCACTGTTTTTCTTACTCTCTCTCCCCTCTCTCCCTCTCTCTCTCTCTCTATATATATATATATATATATATATATATATATATATATATATATATATATATATATGCTCGACCGTACATTTACCTACATTTATACATTTGGTTACACACACACACACACACATACATATATATATATATATATATATATATATATATATATATATATATATATATATTACTCCTTATATGTACATATGCATTTATACATCTCATATATGCACTTATACACACACACACACATATATATATATGTGTGCGTGTGTGTGTGTGTATAAGGAGAGAGAGAGAGAAGCAGAGAGAGAGAGAAATGCAAGGTCAATCCTTATCTTTTGTCTTCTTAATTCCCGTTCTTTAATTGTTCTCTCTCCTTACTAATTCTTTTCTTTTTCTTATATCTTTACACTCTCTTGCATCTTAGTATCTTTATTGTTATATATGGGGTGAAATAATTAACCTATATATATATATATATATATATATATATATATATATATTCGTTATGTTTCTAGATCGGTTATGGTGTGTAACTGGCCGTCACTATACAATGGACGCACTCTCTATATCTTATATTGAGCCATTCATAGAAAAATGAAATATTTATATATCTAAACCTACATATCTAATATGTATATGTATATAGTAATATATGTATAAATGTAATAAAAATTTACCTTCAAGCATTAAACTGGCTGTCGTCACTGGATGCTGAACTCAGTGTCCCCTTATGTATTCACACACGTTCTGACCTTGATAGTGAACACCGTTACACATAAATATGGAATGCTGTAAATGTTTGATTAAAAAGAATCGATATTTGTCTGCTTAAATTTTTATTATTTTTTTTCAATTTTAGATTTCCAAAGAATACCAGGATGTAGACAAAGAAATTATAAATATATTATTTTATGTGTTAAAATACAAATATATGTTAAATATTTGTGTCCAAAGACAATTTGAATAAAGACAGATTGACAGAGATTCAACCACACCTTCGATCTAAAGAATGCCACACTTATTAAAAATTAAATAACCTAACCAGATGGAAAGTTCTTGTGAATGCCGACATTAGGAATTAGGAATTTAAGTGCAGTACTAGATTGGCACATAGGTCTCATTAATTTTCTGTTGAAATTGCTAGATTAAATATTGGGTACAACCTCGTGATATAATGGTTAGCAAAATTCACTTACAGATCAGGAATTATGAGTTCGTTTCTCAACGGATGCCTCATATTTGTAGTTTTTAGTCAGAACTGTTCCTAGTAAATAATTATCTAAATTTATTGCTTTTCTTTCTAACTCTTTACTACCCACATTTCCTTTAACTTCTCCCTCTTCAAATTCCTCCCTCCCCAAATTTCTTTCTAATTACTCCCTACCGAATTTCTTTATAACTACTCCCTCTTCAAATTTCTTTCTAATTACTCCCTACCGTATTTCTTTATAACTACTCCCTCCCCAAATTTCTTTCTAATTACGCCCTACCAAACTTCTTTATAACTACTCCCTCCTCAATTTTCTTTCTAATTACTCCCCCCCCAAATTGCTTTCTTATTCTTCCCTCCTCAAATTTCTTTCTAATTACTCCCTACCAAATTTCTTTCTAACTCTGCCTCTCCAAATTTCTTTATAACTACTCCCTCTTCAAATTTCTTTCTAATTACTCCCTACCGAATTTCTTTATAACTACTCCATCCTCAAATTTCTTTCTAATTACTCCCTACCAATTTTCTTTCTAATTACTCCCTCCCCAAATTTCTTTCTAAGTACTCCCTCCTCCATTTTCTTTCTAATTACTCCCTCCCCAAATTTCTTTCTAATTACTCCCTCTTCAAATTCCTTTCTAACTCTGCCTTCCCAAATTTATTTCTAGCCACTTCATCCTCAAATTTCTTCTAACTATTCCCCACAATTCCTTTTTTAACTAGACACACCCTAAAATTCTTTTTAGCTAAACCCTCCCCGAAATTTAAACTAATCCGTACCCAAATGTTTTTAAACTATTCGCCATAATTTCGTTTCTACCACGACAAGCAAAAATTATTTACCTAAATTTATTTTAACTAATCCCTCCCCCAAATTCTAACTACTCCTTACACAAATTTATTCCTAATTACTGCCTCACCATTTTTTTTCTAAGTACTCCCCCCGCAAATTTCTTCCTAATTTGCTCTCCGCAAGTTTCTTTCTAATTTCACCTTCCTGAAATTTCTTTCTAATTATTCCCTCCCCAAATTTATTTTTAACTACGTCTTCTCTAAATTTCATTCTAACTAGTTCCTCCCTAAATTTCTTTCTAACTATTCCCTCACATTTCGTTATAACTTCCCCCCATTAAATTTATTTTAACTCTCTCTCTCTCTCTCTCTCTCTCTCTCTCTCTCTCTCTCTCTCTCTCTCTCTTAAAATATCTAATTACGTCCCACTAATTTCTTTCAAACTATTCCTTCTTCAAATTTCTTCGGAATTACTCCCTCCCTAAATTTCTTTCTAACCATTCCTTTTTTCAAATTTCTTTCTAAATACTCCACCCAATTTCTTCTAAACTACCCCCTCCCCAGATATTTATTCCGAATTACTCCCTCCCCAATTCTTGTTCCAAATTAATCCCTCCCCAAATCTCTTTCTAATTATTCCGTCCCCACATTTCATTATAACTTCACCTTCCCTAGATTTCTTTTAACTACACCCTCCCTGAAATTCTTTCTAAGTACCCACCTCTCCAAATTTCTTCCTAACTACACCCTCACCAATTTTTTTCAGGCTACTTGGTCTCCTTTCGTTTGCATCTCCCATTAACCTAAGCCAGTTATGCAAACATCTGTTCATTTTTCTTCTACTGCATTTTCGTGGAAACGTTACTAGACAACAAATGAAAGAGAAATTTCTTTCACTATGCAACAAGAAAAAATAGGAATATTGTCATAACGGAGGTGGGCAAAAATAGCAAAATGCACCGCATAAAAAAAATGATCGAAAAAATTCACAATAATTTTTAGAATAACTAATGAATAGATTTTTAATATATATATATAGTATTGCTGCCATATATGGTCTGGAGCCCCTTCTGTTTGCCTCGGGGTTCTTGATAAGATCCAGAGACGGATATGCAGTGTAACTGGCCTTGATCTGGCATGTCGTCTGCAGTCGCTCTCTCACAGACGCGCCTTCGCCTCTCTCTGTCTTTTTTACAAATACTTCCATGGTAATTGCTCCGATGAGCTGCTTGCGCTAGCTCCCAGATTTCGCGAATTCAAGCGTCCAACGAGGCTGGCATCTCGCTCTCACCTTTTCACTGTTGAAACTATTAAATGTAGCCGCTTCTTCTACTCCAATAGCTTCATACCTCGCACCTCTCGCCTGTGGAACTCTCTTCCCTATTCCTGTTTCCCTGAGAGATATAATCTCCAACTATTCAAATATAATGTCAATCGACATCTCCAGTTGCCTTGATCTATCCACTATCCTTCTCCTCATCCTTTCCTCTATCACTCCTATCTGCTCTCGCTGAAAATCCCATGTAACCCCTTGCGTACTAGTGGTTTCCAGCCTTGCTTGGGGTGAATCGATTATATATATATATATATATATATATATATATATATATATATATATATATATATATATATAGGAAGAAAACTATACAGAAAAAACAAACAAAAATCTTAATATATAATTATGCTGTATTAATGTTAATATAAAGTCAACGTCGGACGTTTCGGTCTATTTTAGACCATCATCAGGACTTATTTATAAAACATGATTATCATTAGAACATATAAAATTCAACATGAAAAAGACGATGGACATAAGAGCACAACTAATCCAAACAGATAACTGAATTTTTTTTATATAAGATCAGCGTTCCATTTAAAATATGATCACGTCGTCGTCACGTGGGCGATGTTGTGAAAACGTATCCGAAGATGATTTCCAAATATTAATATTTAATAAAATTAAAATCTAATATTTTGAATTAACATTTTGCATTGAATTAACGAAAGATGCCTTCCAAAAGTATTAAGACACAGGAAATTTTTGCTACAAACAAAGAAATGAGTACTGAATTGCTATGTGATAACAATTTTCTTGCATGACAGTGAATGCTGGATAATCTTTCCACAGATGAAGAGAAAATTGGAGTCAACAGAAATGCGGTTCTACAGTAAGATACTGAGAATTCCATAGACGGAGTGATTAAGCAACGAGGAAGTCTTGAAGAAAATGTTATCAAATAGAACTCTTATACTCAGAATCAAAACGAAACGCCTGAAGTTTCCTGGACACATAATGAGTAAAGAAAACTTGAAGAACTTGACACTCACAGGGCAGATCGAAGGCCAGAGATAGAGAGGGTAAGGCAGCGGGCCAACTACCTGACGAGCTTGTGTGAATGGGTGGTGGAACGGGGGACAGGATGTTTGGCAAATTGAGAAACGCTGATAAGGGTTAGAAGGGATATGAAGCTATGGAGAGCCACGATCGCCTACGTCCTGAAAGGGACAAGGCATGAATAAGAAGAAGAGCTTTAATTTCTTCCAACATAGTTAAATAGCACAGTAAACTGGCCACATCACGTTGAAATACGCGTTACTGTATGATCACCGAAGTTAAGCAACGTCAAGCCTGGTCAGAAGCTAGTTGGGTGAATACCAGGTGTTGTAAGCTTGGGTATGCGGATGGTGTAATGGATAATGGCTCTAAATTGTTAACCGGAGAACCGAGTTCCAATTCCAGTTGGATTCTTTATATTCACTTACGTAGAAAGGTATGAATCCACTTCTTCTCTCCAGCTATGGGTTAATTAGTAAGACTTTATCACTGAAAACATTATTATATGAAAAGAAAATTTTATTATGCAAACATTATTTTTAGTGGGCACCAATATTTTGAATACAGGCTCCATCATCTTATTAAACCGTATATTTATATATTTTCGTTTCCCAGCCAGAATATTCCAGAAATCTTATTGATTAACCCGAGAGCCGAGTTCCAATTCCCATTGGGTTCGTTATATTCACTTACGCAAAAATACTCTCGGGAAAGTTATGTATCCACAGTTTCTTCCCAGATATGGGTTAATTAGTAAGACTTGTATCACTAAACTATTATTATTTCCAAAAAAAATTCTTACAATCTAAAAAATATTTTCTGGCTTTAAATAACCTGCAAAGGATTGATATGTCATGAAAAAACCAATCAATCAACCTGTGGAAATTGTCATCCGAGAGTAGAGTTGTCCAACCTTTTTTTCCTAATGGGCCAAATTAGAAATTTAGGTATATTCATCGGACCGCAAAAGTACTTTATATAAAAATGCTTTTAAAAAGTTCAAAACGTTATGGGTCTTAAATTTTAATAACAAATATAATATATAATTACAAAAATTCTGTATTATAGAGAGTAAAAAAAAAGAAATTATACATACACAAAATAAAATAAATTCAATGTGATTTTTTGACATTGCTTTCTTTTTATAATATTGTCAGTCTCTGCTTCTATGGTACTAGTTTTTATTCTAAGAATGTTAGTTAAATGGGAATCCTTCAACCTATTTCTTTCAGCAGTTTTGATATTTTTCATGCACGATTGCTTACAGCAGTATGTACTACTCCACATGCAAAACGTTTATTTAGCTCTGGCTCTTGCCACACGCACCAGCCAATGTGTCTCGGCAAAGTCTTTTGCTTCCTTTCCGTTTTAGTGCAACGGAGAAATGAATCTACTAGCACAAACTAAGAATAATTTTCTCGACATACGTTATTAAAGTAAATGGAAATTTACCCAAAGATTTTAGGGTGCAGCGGGCCGCATGAAAATATTAAATTTGCCGCAGTGCGGCCCGCGGGCAGCAGGTTGGACGTTCCTGTCCTAGAGGGATATTGCATTGAAAACAAAAGTCATGTGACCACTTCGTTTTGATGTGATTGGTTGATGCAATGATCGTCTGCGATGTTTTGGATTATTTCAAATGATTTTTGTTATTGTTGAATTTGTAATCTTTGACGTGTTTGAATCATTAAAAAATTGTTAAAATTTTGAAGCAGAGCTTTTTCATAAAGTTAGACATAGAAACGAATATATATTATAAGGACTATTATAACACTAAATTATGGCAACCGTTGTGTCATAGTGTTGTAATTATCTTGCTATTGATATAAATGTGTGTTGTACAGGTTGTGCAGCAGTGCAGAAAGTGGAATCGGCGTGACAAGTTCAAACCCCAGCATACCTTGTAACGTTTGTTTTAGTACGATTGCCTTCGAGAAAGGCATGAATCTCTCTTCTCAATCCAACTATGTGTTAGAAAATGACAAAAACCCCTGCACAAGGTATCAAAGAAAAACGGGGTAAAAACAGCATTAAAATCAATCGCGAGAAGATATAAAACGTAGTTGTTAGGAAAAGGAACAGTACAACATGCAAATTAGAAATCGGACAGTACGACACCGAAATCCGGGGGGCGGGGGCTCTGGAATGGCAAAAGATACCTTCCAAAAGCTAAGCAAGGTCTTAAGAGAAAAGAGGATTTCGTTAGAAACAAAGAAAAGAGTACTGAACTGGTATCTATTATCGGTCCTCCTATATGGAAGTGAATGCTGGACCATCTCCTAACAGATGTAGAAGAAACCTGAGGCGATAGAAATGTGGTTCTACAGAAGGATGCTGAGAATATCATGGATTGAATATGTGAGCAACGACGAAGTTTTAGAGAAAACGGAAACAAAATGGACACTTAAATGTCTGGGAAATGTTTTAATTGAAGACGGAAAGTGCAACACCGAAATAAGAAGACATATTAGGATAAC
>CAHIKZ030005144.1:1232500-1255000 GCA_903632075.3 Acanthosepion pharaonis
ATTCCGAGCGAACTATATAACCACAAAGACACCGTTGTTTTGAATTCACAGCTATCATTCTTTTAGACATGTTGCCAACCAAGGCTAAAGAGTCAAGTCTGACTTGTTATTTAACCCATAGCTAGGGGTAGAATAAATGGATTCATACATTCATAAGTGTATTTTGTGCAGAAGTGAATCCTATATCGAGCGATAATACTGGACATTTATTAAACATATACGTAATACTAGATTTTTTTAATTTTTGTGATGAATATCGGATTTTACGGTGGACTGTCATGGGTTAAAATTCTTTCTGGGGAGATAGAACAAGAGAATGATAGAAGAGTGGATATCGTAGAAAATATCTGTAAATACTTTTTTCAGAACTTATGTTTTTGCTTTAAAATAATCCAGGCTTACTTACTATTTAGATAAAACAAATATGGACGAGCAACAAATTTGATATCGAATTACAGTCATGGGTTACACCTAAAGCTCGATCTGAGTACCACTGCAAACTGAATATTCCTTACTAATAAAGATCATGCCAAAACTTAATGCTCTCATTTAATAAACATTACTCAGTCTGGTAAAAGGGTAGGACTAGCAGTGCGGATCAAACTCAGGATTAATCATCGGTAATACTAGCTTGTTAACCATTACTCCACTGAGAAGCAGAACTGGACTAAATTTTTTATCGTTATAGTTCTTCTTCTTCTTCTTCTTCTTCTTCTTCTTCTTCTTCTTCTCCTCCTCCCCTTCTTCTTCTTCTCCTCCCCTTCTTCCTCTTCCTCTTCTCATTCTCCCCTTCTTCTCCTCCTCCTTCTTCTTCTTCTATGTCCCGTGTTCTTTCAGCACGTAGGCGATCATGCTTCTCAACAATTTTCTCTCCTTTGTAGCTCTCAGTAAATCTTGTCTTTCCGCTGCCTCTCCCAATCCTTGTTCTGTCTTAACAGTAAGTCAGATCGGTTCGATATGGTCATATTGGCAGCTGATCTAAAAAATGACCTACACATAAAGTTGTCTGTAATGACTACTCTTCTACATACTTTTGCATTAATGCAGGCGTTCTCCAGACCTTAGACCTACGCTGTTCTTCATTTTCATAAAGGGCCTCCCTGATGTCATCAGTTCTCAACTTGGTATCTATGCTGATGACACAAATATTTACTTCTGCCTTAATAGTAAGTCTCATCACTCAAATTGGCAGCTGATCTAAAAAAAAAAATACATTCTCTTAACTGCGGCAAGGAATGGCTTTAAAATTTTAACGCCTCCAAAAAGAAACTGCTCTCTATTAATCATCATTTCTACCTTCCATCAACATGGCTGATGCTAACCTCCAGGAGTGTGACTTATTGCGCCTTCTCGAGTTAACGTTTACTGTTGGCATGAAGTGGGAAGATTATATTGAACCAATTTATACAGTTCGTTAAGAAATCCTTTCTGTTCTTATAGGAATGTGCGGAGATCAAAAGATTTTTATACTTTCGGATAAGTTTGAAGTCTTCCATGTTATAAAGTGAATTCAGGTTTGTATTTCCAGTAGACAGTATGTAAGCAAATATATGGATATATCCATATATTTGCTTACATTGAACCAATTTCTATGTCTCCTGCTAGGAAAGTTGGTACCCTGCGTCGTGTTAGACAATTTTCTTTCACACTCACTAATTCTCTGCATCTTAGTTGTTTTATAGCCTTGCTTAGGTTGAAATGATAATAAAAAAAAAATGTCCTCGTTTGTTAGTTATGTTACTCGCCGCTTTCATCTGTTCCTCTTGCCTTCAATGTCTTGTCAAGACAAATATTTCAGCTGTCTCTGATGTTAAGTATAGGTGTCTTTTTTGTTTCCATTTTCTTTAAAACTTCGTCATTGCTCCCATATTCTTCAATACGTTGTGTGCCTTCAGGACGTCAGTGACCATGGCCCTCCACAGTTTCCTACTTTTTGTAGCTCTTAGTAAAATGTGTCTTTTTGTTATCTCCCTGTTCTGCCATCCATTTACTCTAGTTCTTTAGGTAGGTACGCGCTGCCTTCTTTTGTCCTGTTTGCCTTTAATATGTCCTGTAAGTGTCAAATTTTCCAAACCGACTTTCCTCATTATGTACCCTAGAATTCCAACTGTTTTTTTTTTATGTTAAGTATAAGTGTCCTTTGTATTTCCATTTTCTTTAAAACTTCGTCATTGCTCACTTGTTCAGTTCACGGTATTCTCACCCTTCTGTAGAATCATATTTCTGTTGCTTCGGGCCTCTTCTTCATCTGTGACGAGATTGTCCTGCATTTTCTGTCATATATCGATTTTGTTTAGTTTGTTTAGTGGCATATCAACTCCTCATGGGTCATTTAATGCCGAAAGTTAGTAATTTCTTTTACAAAAAATGTACTATAGGTAATTTTTTTTTTCAAAAATGTACTACTGGCATTTCCACTACAAAAACGTATTCCTACACCGACATAGTCCTTTGACAACAGTTTGACGGTTAATTATTTTCCCCGATGTGAACAGAATGAGATAGATAGATAGATAGATAGATAGATAGATATGAATCAGACCGAGATATATAGATAGATAGATAGATAGATAGATAGATAGATAGATAGATAAAGAAAAATTCTAAAGATTTATCTTAAGAATGACTTAAAGTTTTGCAGATACACCGCTCATCAAGGTCAGATATATCTATTGAATTCACTAACAGATATATTCATATACGCTACATAAATAACGCTAATAATAACATAACATTACCTACCAAATTCATAGCAAATACCTATTTAATATAATATATCCAGACGTAATAGTAAACCAATTACAACATCAGAAACTATTATGATAGTAATCAAAACAAAAGAATAGTTTTGAAGCCGGAATATATAATTAATAATAGTTTTTTATTAAAATATGTCAGTGTGACTTGTAGAAATTTAAAAAGAAAAAGGAATTTATGAACACCAAAGACACTTCCTACGAAATAATTTATTCAACAGAGACTTAAAAAGAAAAAGGAATTTATGAACACCAAAGACACTTCCTACGAAATAATTTATTCAACAGAGACTTGTAGAAATTTAAAAAGAAAAAGGAATTTATGAACACCAAAGACACTTCCTACGAAATAATTTATTCAACACATTGATTATATATAGATAGAATTTTAACCGCCATTTTGATTTTATAAATTCTATACCTATTAAAAAAGAAAACATATTAAGGTGTAAATACATTAAAAATTCTCTAATTGATTCTCCTTCAAAATAAACATATGACCGGTTTTTTCCACATGTTTCCATTTTTGAGAGAAATATATTTCTTTCCCATGTTGGTATATTTCTGAAAAACCACAAATCATCAAAGAACTGGGTGAAATATTGAATTTGCTGCTTATAAAAATAATTACAAACATTCACTTTCGATTAACGACGTAAAAAAATTGCATCATTTAGTGTCCTTCATAATTTCTTTTTCCTTCCTATGACTGGACATTTTTCAAATATTTTCCAAGTTTCTCTGATTTAAATTTGAATACATTTTCATAACAACGCTCTTTCATGCTGTACAAACACATATCTTTTTAATAAATCTCTATATTTTGCATCTAGTCTACAGTCGCTCTCTCACAGACGCGCCGTCGCCTCTCTCTGCCTTCTTTACGAATACTTTCATGGTAATTGCTCCTATCAGCTGTAACTTACATTGAGCTTTCACTGGGTTAAATTTCTTCCTGGAATAATCCCTACCAATTACAAATTGGTATTTCATATATATATATATATATATATATATATATATATATATGTTACAGAGAGAAATCGCTACAAACGTTTTTTGTTATAATGTGTATTTTTATGTTGAAAATAAAATATAATGTATAAAACATCCACATCATAAAAAAAATCCCCTTATGTCTTCTCTCTTTAAAATATACACTTTTCTCTCATTGGAACAACTATATTATCTCCCTTTATATATATATATATATATATATATATATATATATATATATATATATATATATATATATATATATATATATATATTCTGAATTAACCATGTTTCAAAAAATGGAAGCTGGAATTTAATTTTGTAATTAAATTAAAGACATTAGTTCCATTTCATCCTCAAGCGAATTTTGGAGTAACTTTTTAAATTACTGGGTTTTAAAGACAGCAAAAAAAATCCAGACGACATGCATTTAACGGATGTCAGATTTCATTGAAGAATACATCCCTACCCCATACCAAAACGTAACTAATAACTGATACATCAAAATACAGCGATAATGAACACGCAAACACCCCTTGTCTGGTTGAATTGGATTTCTCTGTATCCTTGGAAACGTGAATTATGATTTTTGCTGTGTCTTTAAAACCCAGTAATTTTAAAAGTTACTCCAAAATTCACTTGAGGATGAAATGGAACTAATGTCTTTAATTTGATTACAAAATTAAATTCGGAGCTTTCAGCTTCCATTTTTGAAACATGGTTAGAACTGTGTAGCGAAAAAAAACATATTTTAAATCAATTAATTTATAATATTAATGCTCTGTAAATTTACATTGAGCACTATTTTGTAAAAATAAAAATATCTATAAGAACACCGGATTATATATCTTACTGTTCTTTTTTTATATATATATATATATATATATATATATATATATGTATATGTATATATGAGTTAAAATCAAATTCAGATCAAATAAGGATTGGTATCCAACAGGATGATAAAATAAACGAACAAATAGGAAACATATATCAATCTAACATGTTTCATTTTTTATTAAAGCTTCATCAGAGATTGAGAGGGAAAAGACAGAAACACTGGTATCTTCAGGTGTGTGTGTGTGTGTGTCGTTGGAGCTTCATAAATACTAATTAATCGAAAAGCGAACAAATGAAAGGAAACTGACACTGGATGAAAACTACGACTCAGAATTCATAAATCCTACATATAATGTAGATATCCCATACCCGGGAAAAATGCGTGTGACGTAATTCTCTACATTGAATAACAAAATGCTGAGACAAGACAGACGTGTCTGGGCCAAGCGCATAGTTTGGCCGTTTCTCTGGTTTGCTATTAATATCATCAACAAGCAACCTCTACGTGTTTTGATATGCTTAAATCATCATCAAACATGTTAATACAATTGTTACACGACATGCACTTGGCAAAATGAATACAGGAAAAAGCAAAGGGATGGGAGACGAAATTACCAGACATTCTGTCTCAGGTGGCGAATATAAAAAGTATGGAGACTGCGATGTGTTTAAATCAATTCAGTAAGACATTTTCTCCAGACTATTGATCTATTTCCATCCATATATAACGAATATAGATCTATTCTTAAATACAGTCAGTCTAAATCTACAGAGGGAGAGATAGAGAGAGGGAGAGAGAGAGAAGGATAGAAGAAAGAAAGAAAGAACAAACTGATAGATAGATAGATAGATAGATAGATAGATAGATAGATAGATAGATAGATAGATATGAATAGACTATGACAGATCATGAACAGAATGAGGTAGATAGAAAGAGATGAATAGACTTTGATAGATAATGAACAGACTGGGATAGATAGATAGATAGATAGATAGATAGATAGATAGATAGATAGATAGATAGATATGGACAGACTGACAGACCGAGATAATTTAATTAAAATATTATCTTTTCCCTTTATCTTTCTCTACACACACGCACGCACACACACACAAATAATATATATATATATATATATATATATATATATATATATATATATATATAGATAGATAGATAGATAGATAGATAGATAGATCGATCGTCAGGGAAAGCTGGCCAACTTTCCTGACGATCCGCTTAGATGAAACCTGGGTAGGTTTGTCTGGCTCACTAGGTGTATCTAAGTCTGCTCTACGGTTGTATTGAGCTCTTTTGTTAGTTAGTTGTTTACTCGTGTCGGGGTTTTTTCTTTGGGCTTTAAACCTGTATCTGTGCGATTTTTTTCGACAGACTTTCGTGTTTCTAGCTCTTTCTTTTTTAAAAACTTTTTTTCCTTCGTGATTGATTTGATTATTGGCAAATCAAAAATTCGAGGGTTTTTCGAAACGAGTATAGTTACATATATATATATATATATATATATATATGCCAGACAAAGAAGATATAATTCATTTTTTTATTTAGTTTTACCAACATTCTTACTTGCTTCCGTTTTGTAAAAGTAAGGGTCCAATAATTTTCATTGCCCCATGCGCTTTCGGCCACTCCTTTAGCCATTTTCAAGGAGATTTTGTTTTTGGTGTTGTTAGCTTTTCCCCATCTTCTGACTGTTTAAGTCGTATTTTATTTTTGTGTTCTGAATTCCATCTGCTCTCAACAAGAGAGGGCTCGGAATAAATATCGTCGAAGAACAATGAAAGTTGAATTTAATTTACCTCAACTCCAAAGATAATTCCAAGCAGCCAGGCAAACCTACCTAGGTTTCACCTAAATGGATCGTCAGGGCAATGCTGACCCAAAAGGAAAATAATGGAACAGAATAAACATAGATAGATAGATAGATAGATAGATAGATAGATAGATAGATAGATAGATAGATAGATAGAAAGTTTAATTGAATGTTCGGATGTGCTTAAACCAAACTCAACCATGACCATGTGACAGAAAAAAAAAAAAACATAGGTTCAATAAATTATTGGGTTCTTTATAGCTAGCAATAGCTAACTTTTCTTCAGTGCTTACGGAACAAAATTTATCACCTGCCTTATATTTGCGAACATTTTTTTAATATTTCCCATTTCAAAATGGAGTCCTTATTATCTTCTTGTTTGATCTTCCATACATAAGAGGACAAGGTGGTACTGTGTTTGTAAGTTTCGTTATTGAAATTACTAAAGGTGGTTATAGTATCGTGTTTTAAAATTATTCTGAGTGGATCCTATGTAAACCGTGGTGTTTTTATCGATATTGTTCGGTTTATCCTTATATATTTTTACTTAAACCACGCTCTCCTGTTGGCATTTGTCCTGACGAGGGCAGGCTTCCTTATTCCTACAATTACACTTAGGGTGGATATCACACGTATATATATATATATATATATATATATATATATATATATGAAAATTTCTCCGATTTAACCAGTAGAGAAGACAATATTTATTAATAAAATGACAATAGAAAATACTGTTTTTGATTTTATTAGTTACTTTGTTCAATTAATTTCATTTTTGTATTTTGCTTTGATAAAGTCCACATTGGACGAAACGCGTCAGCAATTACCAGTTTTCCTATTGTCATTTTTATTCATAAATATATATATATATATATATATATATATATATATATATATATATATATATATATATATATACATATTTTGAACAATAAAAAAATTAAAAAATTAAAATCTTCAGACACACTGGGTTGTAGATTAATATTCTTTCGTTTTTTTATTATTATTATTTCATTTAGATTCCTCTAATATACAGTAGCGTCCAAAACTAAGTGACAAAATTTTAAAACCTAATATTTGTTAGAAATAACAACTGTGAAAAGCTGAAATTGGTAGTCGTTATCATCCATAATAACATACTAAAATTTGAATCATTTGCAAAGGATAGAAAAAGAATTATAACAATTATTTATTTATTTTTAAAATAGGATCGTCCAAAAGTAAGGGACAAAATTGAGAAAAACAATGTAAACAGTATGCTATATTCAAATTTTTTGAATTCCTCTAAAGAATAAGTCTTACTTAGTCATTTGTAAACGGTGCATCAGCCGGCACCATGGCGAAACGCCAAAAACTTGATTACTCTGTGAGACAGGCTATTGTGAAGCTACACAAGGAAAAGCACACCATTAGAGAGATTTCAGAGAAAGTGAAACGTTCCAAGAGTGTTGTAGGCAGGGTTGTTAAATCCTACAATGATACTGGCAAAATAGTTAGTGCTTTTAAAACCGGCAGACCCCGCAAAACTTCGGCAAGAGAAGATTGAATAATGCAGCGTATGTCATTAAAGGACCGTTTTAAGTCTTGCACAGAAATTAAAAGGGTTATGAATAGTACCTCATGTGTTAATGTGTCAAGAAAGACTGTTTGTAGATGACTGCAAGAAATAGGGCTGTTTAATCGAACCCCAGGGAAGAAACCACTTGTTAGTTCGAAGAATAAGAAGAAGAGATTAGAGTTTGCAAACAGGTATGTAATTTGGACATATGAAAATTGGGCAAAAGTATTTTTCAATGATGAAAGCAAGTTTAATTTATTTGGAAATGATGGAAAAACAATGTAAAGAGACGTATTGGTGAAAGATTAAGTGCAAAGTGTACTAAGAAAACTGTCAAGTTTGGTGGCGGAAGCGTCATGGTATTTGGAATGTTTTCTAGCCAAGGTACAACGCCTCTTGTCCGGTTACAAACTCGTGTAAACGCACAGATCTATAAAAACATTGTTCAAGATCGTGTTGTGCCAATCATACAGAATTCAGGTTTCGATAGGGCTACCTTTATGCAATTTAATGCCCCATGTCACAAGGCAAAGGTGGTAATGACTTACCTTAGCGAGCAAGATTTGGAAATTATGGATTGGCCACTGCAAAGTCCTGACTTAAATCCAATAGAAAATCTTTGGAAGACCTTAGGAGTGAAAGTTATGGAAAGAAATCCCACTAACACGGAGGATTTGTGGGTGAAGCTTCAAGAAGAATGGTCTAAAATTAGTATCTAGGATTGTCAAGAACTGATTCGTTCTTGCAGCCGAAGATGTGCAGCTGTCATTGAGAGCAAGGGCTCATTTACTAAATATTGATTGTACATGTATTTTTATTGTTTTTTGCTGTTTACATTGTTTTTCTCAATTTTGTCCCCTTACTTTTGGACGTTCCAAATTTGAAAATAAATAAATAATTGTTATAATTCTTTTTCTATCCTTAGCAAATGATTCAAATTTTAGTATGTTATTATGGATGATAACGACTACCAGTTGTCAAAATTTCACAGTTGTTATTTCTAACAAATATTAGGTTTTAAAATTTTGTCCCTTAGTTTTGGACGCTACTGTATATATATATATAAATATATATATTTATATATATATATATATATACGTGTGATATCAAAATATTCAGAAAATTTGGTGGACAATTTCCTGTGTCCCATATACCATAGAAATCTCTCCATCTGGAAATATCGCATTATGTACAAATTATTTTTATTCCATATTCAAAACTATTTCCGAAATTTTGAGTTGAAACTTACACAGACGCATATATATATATATATATATATATATATATATATATATATATATTTCTCCTGAAACGTTATTATATATTTGTATTTCAAATTGCCACTGCATTTTTATATATTAAACAGTGTGTATTACGTCTATCGGCCTACATATTCGAGAAATCTTAATAAAGAAAGGATTGTGACCGTAAACAAGACACTATTTTCACTTTGTAATTATAGAACATCCTCTTCGCTCGGATTGTTAGTTTTCACCAAAGACCATATCTGTTCAGTTTAGAATGCACAGACCGACAGACGTAATACACACTTTTTATTAAATAAAAATGGGATGGCTTTATTTCTTTATAGTTATTATATTAGTAATTATTGTAATAATATAAATGTCGAATTAAAAATAAATCCATGAATATTTTACACACAGACGCGCACACACACATATACATATATATATATATATATATATATATATATATATATATATATATATATATATATATATATATATATACTAGCTTAAAACCGCGCTGTCGGGCGGCATTTAAGCGAACTCCTGCGGAGGACCTTTGAATGGGCATACGTCTTTTTCATGTGTTTAAGAGTCCCTAAGGCTTTGCATATTCTCAGCAACGGAAGCTCTCCTGTCTGTCGTTTGACCTGGCTTTTCATTTGCACAGAACTTTCTTTTCCTCGCTTCAGTCTTGGCTCTTTTGATTGCAATCTGGTCCTCTCTTGGCGAAGATTTATTTTGCATGGCATAGACTACAGAAGAACCCAAAATTGATTGCTGCATTTAAGTATTGCATTAATATTTTTCCTTAACTTTTAAAAGTTCAATGATAATTCTTCTGCCGCCACTAAATTTAAAGACAATTTGATGTGCGTAAGTCCTTACTTTCCGTACAAAAAAAAATGACTTTTATTTGATGGGTCACTTACTTTCGCTGGACTTCGCAATTAATTTCGATTATTCCCAAATTTATTTCCAAGCTATAAAAATTGTTATCGTACAAAAAAAAATTCGTCGCAAAAAATCACGAAAAACCCGCCAAAAACAATCCAAGTGATGAAAACTTTAGATTCCAAAATTTATGTAACATGAGCTATTGAAAGTTAGAGAGTTGTGTCCTTTTAATTGAAAAAGTGTAACACAGTGATATACTAACATTCGCATTTATTATTATTATTATTATTATTATTATTTTATATCGTTGATTATTTTCGATGTCTTTACTTGCTAACTTATGTTTTGGGGCTCGAATCTAAGTGATTTAAGCAGTTAAATATATTTTAATCTAATTTGTTTGAATTATTTCTTATCACTCTAAACGTAAGATTTTGAGTAGACATCTGGTGAGTGCGTGCATTTTTCAATCAATGAAAGTAATGTCTACCGGTCTAGATCATCGAAAATCGTGATAGCATTTTTCTTTCCTAACTTTTGTCAAAGATTTTGCCTTTGGTTTCTCTTCTAGTTGCACTGGTGTATTTCTCCCTGATCAGGTTTTTTTTTTATAATGCTTAATCTCTCACTCTCTCACTCTCTCTCTCTCTCTCTCTCTCTCTCTCACACACACACACACACACACACACGCTATTTATATATATATCTATTTCTCTCTCACACACATAAACACACACACACGCTATCTATATATCTCTCTATTTCTCTCTCTCACACACACACACACACACACGCATCCACATTCTGCTGAAAACTTAATATTCTATGCATCTCGAAGCAGATCCCAATTTTTGATAACTCAGTAGAACTTTTAACTCTGGGGAGAAAGCCAGGGCTCAGATCATTCTTTTCATGTCTACCTTTTTTCTGCCCCCCCTCTCGCTATTTTATCAATTTCATATTTATTACTTATCTATTTCTGTTTGTTCAATTCCTACCCACTTCCGCTTTACCTACTTAAGTAAATATTTTCATTTATGATTTCTCCTTGTTTAAAATCTTTCCCAACCCACTTCTCTTCAAATGTTTTTGTCTATCTCCGTGAATGTGTGTCTAGATCTCCCCGAACGTGTGTGCATCTGTGAATGTGTCTCTGTGGATGTGTAGATGCTTCTCCGTGAATGTATGTGTGTGTTTGTGTCTTTAAATGTATGTTTGTGAATGTGTGTGTCCCCGTGAATGTGTGTTTCTGTCTCTCTTTAAATGTATGTTTGTGTCTTTACAAATGTGGATCCGTGAATGCGTGTGTCTCTGTGAATGTCTGTTTCTGTCTCTGTGAATATGTGTGTGTGTTTGTGAATGAGTCTTCGTGAATGTGTGAGCGTGTCTCAGTGAATGAGTTCGTTTCTGTGAATGTGTCTGTAAATGTGTGTGACATTCCTGTGAGTGTGTGTGTGTGTGTGTGTGTGTGTGTGTGTGTGTGTCAATGCGTGTATCTCTGTCAGTGTGTGTGCTTCTGTGAATGTATGTGTTCGTGAATGTGCATGTGTATAAGAATGTATGTACCCACGCACCCATTCATAAACACATGCATAAAACCCACGTGTCTCTGTAAACGTGTGTATGTGTTTGTCTCTGTCAATGTGAATGTGTATATGCGTCTCTGTAAATGTGCGTGTATGTGCGACTTTGTCAGTGTGCGTGCGTATGTGTGCCTCTGTGAATACATGTATGTGCGTGTTCATAAGTTGAGTCTTCAAGGACGATCGTTACGTCTGACATATTTACCTATAGATGTACGCGTGCAGACACGCATACAAACACGCGCATACAAACACATACATGCACACATGCACATATACACACTTAGATTTGCACACATACGCATGCATACACACAAACGAGCGTACACATGTGTAAACACATACATATACATATACATAAGCATGCATGCACATACAACTTCTAATGGTGAGATTGACCGTTTCCATACACGAAACATTCGACATTCATTGTTTGAACAGTTAGTATTACTGCCGGTAAAAATTTATAGAATTCTTCTCATGAAACTGTTTTACATGTCCACTAATTGTTATAGCTCTTTCTCGTACTGATGGGAGCGTTATGTGACCACTAATATATTTGACACGTAAATGAACTCTATTTTCTCTAAGACCTTGATGTCTGCATTGTCTTGAGCTCTAATCTTCTATGTGCCATATCTCTTCGAGGGGGGGTGAACGATATTGGCTCTCCACAACTTCCTGTCCTTTGTTGCTCTCGATGATTTTTGTCTCTTTGTCATCCCTTTTTGTCCCTGTCCTGATATCAATCGCTTCAGAGAATCTTGTTTACCTACCATCAACATGGCTGATTCTAATCTCCAGATGGCGGCTTGCGACATATCGGGCTAACGTTTTCCGTTGACATGAAATGGAAAGTCTATACTGAATCTATTGCTAGGTCTGCTGCTAGGAAAGTTGGTTCACTGTGCCGTGCTAGACAATTTTTCTCATCTGAATCTCTTACGCATTTATAAATCTACCATTTGTCTATGCACTGAATATTGCACCAATATCTGATCTGTTGCTTCTGTTATGTATTTAGAGATTCTTGATAAAATACAAAAAAGAATCTGCGATGTTATTGGTCCTGACCTGGCATCTCGACTTCAGTTACCCACCCCCCGCCTAACGTGGCTTCCCTGTGCCTTTTATATAAAAAAAATTCATGGTAATTATTCTGATGAGCTTTGCACTTTAGTACGAATGCAATACTAGATTTGCGGATAGGTCTAATCAATTTAAAATTGAAATGGCGAGATGTACTATACTAAAAGTTTCTTCTCTTTCACCTCTCGCTTGTGGAACTCGCTTCCGGCTTCTTGCTTTCTAGTGAAGTTTGATCATCAAAAGAGCAAATGCAATGCCACTCGGTATCTTCCGTCTTCTTAATTTCTGTTCTTTTATTGTTCTCTCTATTTAATTATGCTTTTCTTTTTTCTCATATTCTCTTACACTCAGTAACCTCTTGCCTCTCAGTGGCTTTATTGCCTTGTTTATGGTGAAATAATTAAAAAAATGTCTATTCACACAAACTCGTTTCAACTTTCAACCTTGTTTATTTTAAATGTTGTATCATTTTACAATAAACAAGGCCTTATTCGGAAAAGCATAATGACCATTATTCGGAAAAGCCTTATTCGGAAAAGCATAATGACCATTATTCGGAAAAGCCTTATTCGGAAAAGCATAATGACCATTATTCGGAAAAGCCTTATTCGGAAAAGTATAACGACCATTATTCGGAAAAGCCTTATTCGGAATAACATAATGACCATTATTCGGAAAAGCCTTATTCGGAAAAGCATAATGACCATTATTCGGAAAAGCCTTATTCGGAAAAGCATAATGACCATTATTCGGAAAAGCCTTATTCGGAAAAGCATAACGACCATTATTCGGAAAAGCCTTATTCGGAAAAGTATAACGACCATTTTTTTTTATAGATATTGATTTTACAGTAAGGTTCATCTTGTACAAAGCTCGAGTGCCACACGATGTAGAGGGTTATGTTAAGGGGTAGTTTTTATGACTAGGAGGGGAAGATAACGGGTGACTCTAAATTTGAACAGGTTAAGATTGTAATGATCGACGAAACAACCACTTGGGAGTCTGTTCCACAGGGCAGTGGTTCGTGTGAAGAAGCTACTCGATTGAAACTTACTTCTCATCGATGAAATACGGAGGAAATATCGATGGTTTGCCATTATGTAAGTGGCATGGTGGGTCCTAACCGTGAAGTTTTGCCTCGGCAGAAACAGAAAATGTAGTCCGTCCAAGTAGTGGTAGATCAGCGAGAGGCTTGTCGCATGCCGCCTGTGAGAGAGAGGTTGAAGGATGGAGAATAATTCTTCTCCAACAAGGGCTCGGAGATTTTTCTGAACGCTATCAATTGAGGTTTGAGCAGCTCCAGCCTAAATATGGCAACAGTACTCCATTTTCGGCCATATCTGGCTCTTCTGAAGATAGAGGATATCAGGTACTTACTAGAGGAGTACAGGGAGCCGATCATTTTACCTGCATCTTTAGCGATGCAGGTCGAGTGTTAGTTTGAGGCCCAACATCCTCTCAAGGCACAGAGCCTCCTCGAACGGATATCCGTTCATCCTAACTGGCTGTAGTTCGGGGTCTGAGAGGCGGTGATGGAATATAACTAGTTTAGTTTTAGAGACATTGAATGTAACCAGACCTTTTTCCCACTGAGAAGTTAGTGTCAGATCGGAAGAGAGGCCAGCTATCAATCTGTTATGGTCCAGGTTAGGACCAAGGAAGAACAACACGAACACAAGAGTAGAAATAACGAAGATGTATTACACGAAATAATAATACAAGATGTGGAAGGTGTTAGTATGACTGTCAGTCTGGTTTGGAGTGAACTACTATCGGCTCGACTCGATTCGGTATCTAGCCACCCCCCACGAGAGTTGCATATGGCACAAGGCCAAGTTTAACGTGGGTTTCCCGAGCCCGTAGGCTCGGCCAAAAAAAATGCCCGTAGAACCCGTATAAACTGGATCGGGTTGGTCAACCTCCCCGAACGAGACTCTGCCCTTCGGCGGAGCCTCGTCTGGGTTCCTCTCTGTTCAGAGGCAGAGAGTTAGACCATCAAGCTGAGAAGCTCGGCTTGATTCGGTATCTAGCCACCCGCCCACGAGGGTTGCATGTGGCACAAGGCCGAGTTTAACGTGGGTTTCCCGAGACCGTAGGCTCGGTCAAAAATGCCCGTATAACTCGTAAAAACGAGATCGGGTTGGTCATTTCACCCCGAACGAGATTCTGCCCTTCGGCGGAACCTCGCCCGGGTTCCTCTCTGCTCAGAGGCAGAGAGTTAGACCATCAAGCCGAGCTTCTCGGCTTGATTCGGTATCTAGCCCCCCCCACGAGGGTTGCATGTGGCACAAGGCCGAGTTTATCGTGGGACTTCCGAGCCCGAAGGCTCAGCCAAAAAATGCCCGTACAACTCGCAAAAACGAGATCGGGTAGGTCATTTTCCCCGAACGAGATTCTGCCCTTCGGCGGAACCTCGTCCGGGTTCCTCTCTGCTCAGAGGCAGAGAGTTAGACCATCAAGCCGAGCTTCTCGGCTTGATTCGGTATCTAGCAACACCCACGAGGGTTGCATGTGGCACAAGGCCGAGTTTATCGTGGGACTTCCGAGCCCGTAGGCTCGGCCAAAAAATGCCTGTATAACTCGTAAAAACGAGATCGTTTAGGTCATTTCTCCCCGAACGAGATTCTGCCCTTCGGCGGAACCTCGTCCGGGTTCCTCTCTGCTCAGAGGCAGAGAGTTAGACCATCAAGCTGAGAAGCTCGGCTTGATTCGGTATCTAGCCACCCCCCCCACGAGGGTTGCATGTGGCACAAGGCCGAGTTTATCGTGGGAGTTCCGAGCCCGTAGGCTCAGCCAAAAAATGCCCGTAGAACTCGCAAAAACGAGATCGGGTAGGTCATTCACCCCGAACGAGATTCTGCCCTTCGGCGGAAGCTCGTCCGGGTTCCTTTCTGCTCAAAAGCAGAGAGTTCGACCGTCAAGCCGAAAAGATCGGCTTGATTCAGTATCTAGCCACCCCCACGAGGGTTGCATGCGACACAAGGTCATTTTTTATCGTGGGTTTCCTGAGCCCGTAGGCTCAGCCAAAAATGCCCGTAGAACTCGCAAAAACGAGATCGGGTAGGTCATTCACCCCGAACGAGATTCTGCCCTTCGGCGGAACCTCGTCCGGGTTCCTTTCTGCTCAAAAGCAGAGAGTTCGACCGTCAAGCCGAAAAGATCGGCTTGATTCAGTATCTAGCCACCCCCCACGAGGGTTGCATGCGACACAAGGTCATTTTTATCGTGGGTTTCCCTGAGCCCGTAGGCTCAGCCAAAAAATATGCCCGTATGACTCGTAAAAACGAGATCGGGTAGGTCATTTCACCCCGAACGAGATTCTGCCCTTCGGCGGAACCTCGTCCGGGTTCCTTTCTGCTCAAAAGCAGAGAGTTCGACCGTCAAGTCGAAAAGATCGGCTTGATTCAGTATCTAGCCACCCCCCACGAGGGTTGCATGCGACACAAGGTCATTTTTTATCGTGGGTTTCCTGAGCCCGTAGGCTCAGCCAAAAAATATGCCCGTATGACTCGTAAAAACGAGATCGGGTAGGTCATTTCACCCCGAACGAGATTCTGCCCTTCGGCGGAACCTCGTCCGGGTTCCTTTCTGCTCAAAAGCAGAGAGTTCGACCGTCAAGTCGAAAAGATCGGCTTGATTCAGTATCTAGCCACCCCCCACGAGGGTTGCATGCGACACAAGGTCATTTTTATCGTGGGTTTCCTGAGCCCGTAGGCTCAGCCAAAAATATGCCCGTATGACTCGTAAAAAACGAGATAGGGTAGGTCATTCACCCCGAACGAGATTCTGCCCTTCGGCGGAACCTCGTCCGGGTTCCTTTCTGCTCAAAAGCAGAGAGTTCGACCGTCAAGTCGAAAAGATCGGCTTGATTCGTCCCTCTCTCTTGTGAGGCGTAATATACATAGTGTTAGGAAGAGTTCATTCTGTAGTTATAGGTAAGGACCCATGACACAATCTCTGATCGTCAATCTAATGCTATGGTCGTTGCGATGTGTGTGCCTTGAAGGGTCTCACTAATTCTAGATCGGCTGCTATGAAAATTAATTCACTGTGTCGTACGACACAATTTTCTCGACTGAATCTGTCTTACATATGTAATGGTAGTTAGGACGTCAGCAGTAGATCGGGTTGATTGAAACCCATACTATTCGTCACACATGATGCTCGACAACTTTCTTGATTAAGGCCTCAAAAAGCTTACTGATGAGTCTAATGGGTTTATATTGGGAGTGTGATCAGTCGCCTGCGTTCTTGAAGACAGGGCGTACGATTTCCACATTCCACATGCTTGGGAAAAATTTCTCCTTCAAGCAGCGGCTAAATAACTTTGCTAGGATCGGGAATAATTCTGGGTTAATATTCTTAAGGACGCCCACCGGAATTTTGTCTGGTCCAGTGCCTTTGAGGAGTGGGGTCGAGGCTTTTGATAAGTCTAGATATTTCTCTTACTGAAATGAGCATATTACTGATATTGTGCTCAGTAAGACGTGAAAAGTTGGGGAGAGGATGACCTTTTTCATCTAAAGTTGAGTTTGAGTCAAAGATCAAGGCGAAGAGCTTCGCCTTGTCTGTCGAGGAGGATATGACCTCGGCGTCATTTATAATAATGAGTACAGCCGCTTTGTCTCTGTTCATAATTTGGTTGGTGATCTTCCAGAATTCGCGAGATCCAATTTGTTTCTTTTCAACCTTGCCTAGACAACTCGCGCATAGCTGCACTTTGCGTTTTCCAGAACTTTCTTAGAGCGATTGCGGGCAGTTCTGAAAGTAGTGCCAGAACACAACTCTCCTTGCCATTTTGAAGTAGTAGTTCCGATGAGCTGACTGTTTCGCTTTAGCTGGAATTTTTGTGGCGTATAAAACACCCAATTCTAAAATGGATCCATTCAGAGATTAGGGCAGTAGTTTTAGGGACAGCATGTTTGAAAACGGTCAAGAGAGGAGATACCATCATATCGGACCGAAAACTGTCCCAGTCTGCCTTCGGGTACCGAAAAACCGTTCCCCAGAACGGTAAATCAGGGGATGTCATTGATTTGGAGTTTGGAGTCAATCTAGACATTGACCAGGGAATGGTCCGACGTGCTAATGGGAGGTAAAACTTTTGCAGAGCATTTGTCAGGGCAGGTTGTTAAAAAAAAGATCAAAGAGGTTCACCTGCTGTCCCGTCACATATGGAACTCAATGTTTGCCTTCCTCGTCAGTTTTGATAGAGAGGACTAATCAGTCTTTGTGGTGAACATTGAAATTACCGCATATGGCCGAGAGAAATTCGGTGAGGTTATTGTCAATCCTCTCTGATATTCGATCGAAGATCACCGACCCTTCATCCTGAAGACTATACAGAGCAAAGACGAATGTGGTACTATGGATAAGTGCCACGCTGAAGCACATCAACGGGAGATCAGGGTCCTCATTTTTTGTGCCCCTTTCCACTGGGAAACCTATCCTTTATGTAGGCACTGAATACGTGACCGTGGCGATTTAGTTGGTCGTATTTTGTTAAAATTAGTAAGTTGCATGGAATTGTGAGTTCCTGCAATGCGATTGAGGTATGGATAACATATAATAAAATTGTCTACAATTTTTAAAAAAAAACGTGTCATTATCTTTCCAACATGTCATTGGTCTTTGAAAATTATTCCTTTGCTCTTATTTCTTTGATCATTTTCAATTTTGAGAATGTCAATCATTCCTGACCTGGCATCTTCCTTCAGTCACTTTCCCACCAGTGTAATATAGCTTCTCTGTTCCTTTTCTGTAAATATTTTCATGGTAATTGTTCTGATGAACTTTCCTCGATGGTACCTAGACTTCATGAATTTAAGCGCAGTACTGGATTGGCGGCAAGGTCTCATCATTTTACAATTGAAATGGCTAGATATAACCGTAATTTCTCTGCTAACAGTTTCTTCTCTAGCACTTCTCGCTTGTGGAACTCTTGCTTTGGCTTCTTGCTTTCCATTTAACTTTGATCTTCAAAAATTTAAATGCAATGTCGATCGTTATATTTTTTCTTCTTAATTCTGGTTCTTATTGTTCGCTGTTTTTAATAAAGATTTTAAATTTCTCTTATTCTTTCACACTCTGTAAGCCACTTGCGTCTTTGTGGCTTTATTGCCTTACTTCGGTGAATTGATTAAAAAAATGAAAGGTATTAAAAATCAGGAAAATAGCAGTCGGAAATTAGTGAAAGGCTTACTAACAGAATAGATTAGTAATAAATAGCATATATAGAGTTTGGCAATATATAGTTAATATAGGGTTTGCTAATATATAGTTTATGTAGAGTTTAGTTACATCTGCAGTATATATATGGTTATAAGTATATAATATGGGTTTGGTAATATCCACAGGATATATAGCATATATAGGGTTTGGTAATATATATAAGATTTGGTAATACATAGTATATATAGGGATTGGTAGTGTATAGTATATATATAGGGTTTGATAATATACATAGTATATATATCATATATTTTGGTAATGTACAGTATATATTGTGTTTAGTAATCTATAGGGTTTGGTAATAATCTAAATCCATTGCTAATGGATTTACAGTAGACAAAAGTACTGTAAATATTTTTTAGTATAGGATCAAAAGTAAATAATTTTACCACAAAAATACAATGTATATCAGGAAAAAGGGATTGTCAGTGGTCAGTTGTTGGGTTTTTTTTAATAAGGTTATTATAATTATTTTATAATGAGAAATTTATTTCAGACATTTTCTTTTACTATAGGGGTGTATTTTAAATAAATTTACTATAGAAATATACTAAAAATCATGAAAAGGATGTTGTTCGAAGCGGGCAATACTGGCAGACTAGTTTGTTAATGTCTAAGGTAAATCTATTGCTAACGGTTTTATCATATAGAAAAGGCTCTGAAAATAATTTTAACACAGGAATTTGCGGTGTCGGGTAATAGATAACTGCTCGAAATAAGAAATCGGAAGGCCGAGTTACTTTCCATTACGCGCAAATACCCTTTGGGAAGGTATGAAACCATTACTTTTCCTTCCAGCTATGTGTTAAATAGCAGGACAGACGGGGCGCTTGTTTGGCAACCAGTCTACCGCAGAAAGAATCGATAACCTGTACGGGAAAACCTTCTGCCTAATCAACCATGAATCGAAAGAGAAACGATGTGTACCAAATATGGCACTTAACTGGCTGACTGAAAGGAATTTAGTGTAAATAATGTTGCCCTAAAAATACTTTGAATACTAGAAGAAAAGGGATTGTCAGTGGTCAGGTGTTAGCGTGAAGACGCATGAACTTCACTTCTTGCCCTTTCTAGTGCTCATAAAATAATACACAGTAACTCTCTGCTTTGATTGGCACTTAGGCCTTGCGTTGCGTTAAAATTAGTACTTAAAAAAAGTGTTATAGAAAGAATAGGGTTAATATATGCATAATTCTGTAACTGACATTTTTTTTAATTCATTCATAGAATCGTAATCCCAATGTGCCATCAACACAGACATTAGCACTCTCCTTCCTTGTCATTGTGACACAGCTGACAACATTCTATTTATATCCCCCTCTCTGTTTTATTACCCCAACGAGTAAGAAATACCCAAAATATAGGTAAATGAACCAACGCCCTTTTTTTCTGAGGAGAGGGATTAATTTTACCAGCATTTTCACATCACACACACGCACGCACACACACACATACATATATATATATATATTCCAGCTGTGCCTTTCCTATCTACTATGACTTCATGATCGTTGCAATCTTATATATATATATATATATATATATATATATATATATATATATATATATATATACATATATATATATTCAACTGTGCCTTTCCTATCTACTATGACTTCATGATCGTTGCAATCTTATCGAGTTCCTCTTGAGGGCTCTCTCTCTGTCTCTCTCTCTCTCTCATATACACACACACACTCTCTCTCCTTCTCTCACACACACACACTCTCTCTCTCTCTCACTTACCCTCTCTCTCTCTCTCTTTCTCTCTCTTACACACACACTTACACATTCTCTCTCACTCACTCATTTTGCTTTTTTCTTCCCCTCTGGTATTTACCAGGCCTCGTGCCTAGCTCCCTTTCCGGTGAATCTCTTACGTATATTTTCAGGGGCCTCTCGTAATCAGATAGCAGCCGGGAGCTTGCATCTCGCAGCGAAAGGAACTGCAGGTTTTAACCATGTAAGAACAAAGCAAGGGTTGGATTTCTTTCTTTCTTTCTTTCTTTCCTTTTATTTCGTTCGTTCCTTTCTTCCTTCCTTCTTTACTTCCCTTCATTCCTTGCATTACTTGTTGCTTTCTTCTTTTTTTTCTTTTGGATAAAATACAGCCGCAGAGAAATAGCCTACTAGATAGACGGAGGGGAAAAAACTGTATATTTAAGTATTACGAATAATGAAAAACATAAATAAGTTTATTCTCGGTAGCTTTTCGGTTCAAAATTTAAGAAGAATACTTTGATGGTGTAATAAATCAATGATAAATTCATAATGTGAATCCCTTTGATAATGTCTATGTCAGCATGATGTGGACGGCAAAAGGTAGCGTTTAGAAACAATTCGGGTGTAAAACTAATAACAATGCAAAGGCGTGACTAGTTCATTTCTAAGAGCGGGTAATAAAGAGGGAAACATTAATAATGATTTAAAAAGTCTGAGAAAATGAGGACAACACGGACAAAGAAGGTGGGTATTTGTTCGGATGGCATGATAATAATGATGGTGGACACGTGAGGCATTGAAAAGAGAAAGAAGGAAAAAGGCTTGGATTCAAATAATGGCGTATGTAGGTATTTACGAAGCTTAGCTTTATGTTTATGACGTGAACAACAAAAGTTAGGGAAATTTGCTTATATTTGATTTGACTAACAAGATAGATAGATAGATAGATAGATAGATAGATAGATAGATAGATAGATAGATAGATAGATAATGAGCAGACACAGATAGATAGATAGATAGATAGATAGATAGATAGATAGATAGATAGATATGAGCAGACTTAGATAGATAGATAGATAGATAGATAGATAGATAGATAGATAGATAGATAGATAGATAGATATGAGCAAACTTAGATAGATAGATAGATAGATAGATAGATAGATAGATCTGAATGGACTGAGATGTGAACAGAGATAGATAGATATTATTTGTATATTTTTATTTAGTTGATAAATGAAGGCAATTAACACGACTTAATTAGTTTATATCTAATTATGTGGATGCCTTTGCTATATTTATGTATATATATGTGTGTGTGTGTGTGTGTGTGTGTGTTTGTGTGTGTTTATAAAAGTAGTAAATTCGACCTTGCTGCCCGAACGCTTCTCTGTGGCCGAATCGGCTAAAAGGCACCTCAGGCTATATGACGGTTCCGTATGGGATACAGGTTCGAATCCTGTCGGAAGACGAATATTTTCTGTGAAAATTTCTCAGACATTCAGGCCTGTAAATGTTGTTTGATACGGTTTATTATAAAACAGAGCATTTACTTAAATATTAGTATCTGTAAAAAGAATATATAAACATAAAATGTCTTAAAAAATAATTGTCGGACTTTGTCCATTTCATGATGTGTAATATATACGTGTGTGTGTCATTTTGTTTAAAAGCTATTTTAATAGATCCTCATATTCGAGTAAAAGTTCTGTTTTTAAGTAAACATTATTTTTGTCCAACAAC
>CAHIKZ030005144.1:1260000-1270000 GCA_903632075.3 Acanthosepion pharaonis
GGACTACTGATGAGATTCTCGACATGATGCAAAGGAGACAGAAAACTCTGCCAAAATGCGGAACGGAATACAGAAAATTACACAATGAAATAAGGACCAAATGCAGGCATGCTAAAGAAGAATGGCTAAACAAAAAATGTGCAGAAATAGAGAGATTAAGTACCACTAACAAATGAGATATGCATAAACAAATAAGGCAACTAACAGGACAGAAAACATGTTCGTCAACAGGCTGCTTAAAATCAAAGGATGGAACGTTCATATTAGAGAAGGAAAAAATTCTTCAACGCTGGAACGAATATATTGGAGAAATCTTCCACGACGAAAGAGAACAACCGACAATAAACAGAACTACCGACGGACTTGAAATCCTGAAAAGAAGCTGCACTGGCCAAATTGAACAAAAATAAAGCGGCAGGGCCAGACGTAATTGTAACGGAAATGCTGACAGCCTTAGATGACGTTGGCATAGACGAGATCACAGAAATCATAAATGAAATCTGCTACAGTGAAGGGAGTTCTCAGCAGATCTACCTTTATCATAGCAATGCCTAAGAAACCAGACGCAAACGAATGTGAACTCTACCGATCAGCCTAATGAGCCACGTAAAAAAATTCATCATCCGTATTCTGATGAATAGAGTGCGCAGTAGAATCATGCCAGAGATAGGACATGAACAGTACGGGTTCGTTAAAGACAGCGGAACAAGGAACGCGATAGTCATGCTCAGAATGTTATCAGATAGAGCAATACAAATGCAGAAGGACGTGTACCTATGTTTCATAAACTACGCAAATGCCTTCTAAAATGTACACCACAAGGATCTGTTGGAACTGATCAGCAACCTTGATATATTCGGGAAAGATATTAGAATAATCAAGAACCTATACTGGCAGCAAACAGTATGCATGCGCATAAAGAACGAGTTCAGCGAATATACAAAAATAGAAAGGTGCCTAAGGCAAGGATGTGTCTTCTCACCGGACCCATTCAACCTATACAGCGAGGCAATTTTGATAGAATTGGGATTCAGCATCGGCGTCCAAAATTTTAACAACATAAGATACGCAGATGACACAGTAATAATAGCAGACACGGAAAAGAGATTGTAAAACGTCCTACAGAAGGTAGCGAAGGAGAGCGAGAAGAAGGGACTAAGCATAAACTATAAGAAGACAGAATGCATGACCATCAGTAAAAGGATGCGCCTGTAATACGATTTGCAGATCGGGAACACTAAAACCAAACAGGTGCGGAAGTTTAATATATATGGGAAGTGTTTTGACAGAAGACGGAAAGTGCGACACAGAGATCCGTAGATGTATTGGGATGGCCAAGGGCGCATTCCAAAAGCTGGGCAGAGTATTGCGAGACAAGAGGATCTGTTTGGGATCAAAGAAATGTGCATTAAGCTGTTACTTGACATCTGTCGTCCTTTACGGCAGCGAATGTTGGACGGTCTCCTCAAAGATGAAGAAGAGACTCGAGGCGACCGGGATGTGATGCTACAGAAGGATACTGTGGATATCATGGAGCGAGCGTGTGAGCAACGATGAGGTCTTGGAGAGGATGCAAACGAGGCTTATACTTAACATCAGGAAGAGGCAGCTGAAGTTTCTGGGACACATAATAAGAAAGGAGGGCTTGAAGAATCTGATACACACAGGTCGAATAGAGCGAAAGAAAGACAAGGGAAAGCAACGCGTGACATACCTTGAGAGCTGAAGCAAGTGGATGACAGAACATGGTCTGGGGGAGGTGGCAAATGAACGAAACTTATCAAGAGCCACAAGGGACAGGGCGTAGTGGAGAGCCATGATCGCCTACGTCTTAAAAGAACAGCACATAAAAAGTAAAGAACCCTATCGATTATAAACTCTCTAGCTTCTCTTAATGGATAGGAGTCCATTGTAAGAGGCGTTTACTGGATTACTGAGAGTTTCATTATTAATTATTAGTGTCCATCTATCCATCCACTGAGCTAAATTTATTCATTAATTTTTATTATATGAGAAAAATATTGTATATATAGGGTCTGGTAATATCCATATATAGTACATATATATAGCATATACAGAGCGCGATGAATAAATTGTCGTCTAAATTACGCAAAAATGAAAATGAAACTGATATTATTGTAACAAATATCTTACTTATTATAAAACGCAGGTTGTGTGTGTGTGTGTGTGTGTGTGTGTGTGTGTGTGTGTGTGTGTGTGTGTGTGTGTGTGTGTGTGTGTACGTTTATATATTGGATCGGATTTCCTACATTTTTCAACCGATTTCAACAGAACTTCACAGGACTGCCTAAAATTACCTTGTGGTGGTTGTGACAGTGCCAAAAATTAGAAAAACAATTGTTTTTGCACGAAATCAATTTGTAAACATGATAAAACACGATTCTGTTGACAGAATGGAAGGGGGACAACTCATATCAAGTTATACTTATAAAACCCAGGTTGTTTGTTTGTGTGTGTGTGTGTGTGTGTGTGTGTGTGTGTGTGTGTGTGTGTGTTCATTTATATATGGGATCGGATTTCCTACATTTTTCAACCGATTTCAACAAAACTTCACTTTTTTTGGCAGGTAGTGTTTCTTATTGTCTTGCACACTTTTTTCTTTATTTTTACATTCAGAATGCTTTAAAAATTCCATTTACAAGACAATTGCTTATAATAAAATTCTATTCAATCGATAGACTCATAATGTTTTTGTTTGAGTTTAGGTTTGACCAATTCGTAAAAAAAAAAAACTAATTATGACATGCGTGTGCGTCAACCTTAAACAATAATCTTTGTAAATTTTATTTTTCAGTCTTTATGATGGTCGATACTTGATCTATCTCTTACTGTTACATCCCCGGGCAATGCCGGGCTCTACTGCTAGTATTTACTAAAATTACAAAAAAAAAATCTTGAAATACTAAAGAGTAAATTTATTCAATAAAATCGCCTTTGGCTTCAACCACAGCCTCCAGACGACTTCGGAATCTCTAGCAACTCTTCTGGATGCTCTCCTTGTTTAAGTTGGTGAATGCTGACATAATCCTTGCCTTCAGTTCATCTTTGGTACTACAATCAGTTTTATTGGTCTCTCGTTCAACTGCACCCCACACCTAATAATCAAGGGGGTTGCAGTCTGGGGAGTTAGGTGGTCAGATGTAAAGGGGTGATGTAGCTGCATAGTTTGTCTGACAGACATGACTGTGTTCTCCTGTTTATATCGCATGGTGCAGAGTCCTGTTGCCAGACATAGGGTCTTCCAGCAGTCACCTTCTTGACCCAGGGAAGTACTACCTCCAGAAGACACTTGTGTTGAGTCTGAAGCCCCATGGGAAGATGAATGGTGGCATAACGTCGCCATCACGAGTGATCGCTCCAAACACCTTCGTAATCACCATTAGGCTGATCCAACTCATTCCGAATCCTCTTCACTGACCTCAGATTAATACGCAAACACTCTTAAATATTCGTATTGGAACTTCCGGTGCGAATACCAAGTAGTAAAGTACGCTGTTTCCAAATTTCTGACAGAGTGAATTGCGTCATTGTATTTAATATCCCACTCACGAGGAATATATGTGGCACAAGGCCGAGATTAAAGTGGGTTTCTCCGAGCCCGTAGACTCGGCCAAAAATATAGCCTTTGAACCCGCCTAGACGGGTTCAGGGCCTGTCTACCTCCCCGGACGAAACCCTGCCCTTCGGCAAAGCTTCGTCCGGGTTCCTCTCTGCCAAAGCAGAGAGTTCAACAGTGAATTGCGTCATGCTGCTCTTTTTCTCACAGATGGTGCCCAACTGACCCAACTATACTGTGCAGTCAACAAATCAAAAACTAACAAGGCGTATGCCCAAAATGAAAAATATAAAATGGCGACAATTTACGCATTGCACCCTATATAGAGTTTAGTTACATCCGCAGTATATATGACGCGTTCAACGGAAGAGGAATGTATTCAGTATTTGATAATTTTGCGGAAATCCATGCTTAAAGGTTTTAGGCAGTTTTGATCAGCATTTCCTTTCATGGTTAGCAGTAAGGAATTGTAAATGCAGGACTACCTTACACTTAAGTAAAATAATAACAATAATATTTGTTACAGGAAATATCAAGTTTTACGGAAACATAGTTACATAACAAGTAAATAAAGATAATATAAATTTTAATGCTATGTTGGATATGTTGTTAGGTATTTTTCATCTTTTTCTTTGTTATTGGCAGCATATTAGAATACTTTGGCTGCAAGGCTAAGTTGCCTGAGTTGAATAAACTGGAGCTATTTCGTTTAAATTTTGTTACCATTGTTGTTTTTAGATCGCATTCTTCCACTCCTTTTGATGTGCAAAAGCGAAATTCTGAAAATTAAAATGATCTTATTCCATTTAAAAAAAAAAGTCTGTAAAAAGGAATATTTTAAATTAACATACGACCAAAAATAAAATGCTTTTGACAAAAAACCTTAATGATTTCAGTATAATTATGTAATAATAAATAAATGATATTTCACAAACATAACTAGTGCTATGTTACCTCATCTCATTGTATCGTTACGAACTATAAACCTAAACTGAGCTTGAAATATTGTTAATCGGTTTTTTTGTTTTTTTTTGTAAAATACTTGAAGATAATAATGAATAATTTGCAATAAAAAAAGCAATTTTCGATTTTTTCTTGTATACATCCCTCCTCCGCCGAACGCGTAATATATATATATATATATATATATATATATATATAAGTAGAGCAAATCGATCCGCGCAGGTGAAATCAAGGTAGGTTTACTTGGCTCTTTATGTTCATAGTTTAGATTTGCTCTACTTAGTGTATTGATTTTTACTTAGTTACTTTTGCTTTACTCGTTTTGGGGGTTTTTTTTGGGGGTAACTCTGAGCTTGGATTCTGGACGATTGTTTTCGCCTCAATTACATGTTCTTAGTTCTTTTTATCCTTTATTTTTCCTTGGGCATTGGTTTGTTCATTTACAAGCCAAAACAACTAAGTTTTTCCAGGCGAGTATAACTATATATATATATATATATATATATATATATATATATATCATATACACACCTGGTCAAAATTTTAAGACTAGTTACAAAAAGGGTTAAAAAAATATAAAATACTGTTAATCAAAATATATTTCCGAAAAATTAACATTTAATTAGAAAATATACTTTATCAGCAAACAAGTGAAAATTTGAAGCTTTTAATTGATTAATTTAAACAAACATTGAAAAAAGGATTTTTTGGTTAGTCATAAAGATAGGACCCTGTGTGAAAAAAACAAATTACTGGACAAAAATTTTAGAACTAGTCAGTGTGCTCATAGCTTCAGGCGTGTAGACATCTACGTTGCTCATTTTTAGTATTAAATTTCAGATTTTAAAATGGCTATGGTTAAAATGTTAACAACGTTCGAACAGAGCAGGATTGTTGAACTTCAAAGACGTGGTCTTTCGCAACGAGCCATTGCAAATGAAATTGGTCGTAGCAGAACTGTCATTGCTAACTTACTTAGAAATCCGAATGTGTATGCTTCTAAAAAAATCAAGCGGTCGCCCCAATAAAATCTCACCATTTATAGACAGACGCATTAGGCGAGAAGTTAAGAGATATTCAAGCCTGACATCAAAACAGATAAAAGCGAATGCAGGTGCTGAATGCTGCTCTCGAACAATTCGACGGCATTTAAATAAGAAAGGGTTTAAACTTGAAACGGCTGCAGAGGCCTCGCCTTCTTCTTCACCATAAAACCTCCCGTTTACAATTTGCTTCCGATTATCAAACTTGGGATGTGAATAAATGGGAGAAATTGTTGTTTTCAGACGAGAAAAATTTAGTCTTGATAGCCCAGACGGTTTTCAGCGTTACTGGGATGCAAATGAGTCCCAAAATAAATTTTCTCAAAGCGACACAGTGGAGGTGGATCAATTATGGTCTGGGGTTCATTTTCGTACAATGGAACTCTTGAGTTACAGGAGGTAAAAAGTCGTCAAAAAACTGCTAGTTACATTGACATGTTAAGTAAGAAAGACATCGCTAATTACTGAAGGCCCCCATCTATGTGGAGAAAAGTGGATTTTCTAGCAGGACAAGGCTGCAATCCACAACGCTCTCCAGATCGAAACCCAATCGAGAATGATTAGGGGTGGATAGAAAAGGATGTTTATAAACATGGATCGCAATTTGAAACTGTGGATGCTCTTCTTGCTGCAGTTTGGGCGAGCATCCCAAGCACCCTCATGCAGAAGTTAATAATGATTTTGACAAAGCGAATTTTCGAAGTAATTCGCAAAAATGGAGGATATGCTGAGAATTAATTTGTCGTTGTGAGTCATTTGTTGTGTATTTGCTATTTTTACTTACATGGTCTTATTTTTATGACCAACCAAAAAAAAATCATTTTTTCAATGTTTGTTTAAATTAATCAATTAAAAGTTTAAAATGTTCACTTGTTTGTTGATAAACTACATTTTCTAATTAAATGTAAATGTTTCGCAAATATATTTCGATTAAAGTAACAGTATTTTTTTTTTTAACCTTTTGTATCTGGTCTTAAGATTTTGATCAGGAGTGCATAATGTTTGATAATATACAGTATATATAAGATTTCGTAATATCCACAGTATATATGAGCATATATAGCTTTTGATAATATATAGATAGATAGATAGATAAACCTATGGGTAGGTTTGTCTGGCTCACTAGGTTTATCTAAGTGTTCTCTACGGTTGTATTGAGCTCTTTTAGTTAGTTGTTTACTCGTGTCGGGTTTTTTTTCTTTGGGCTTTAAACCTGCATCTGTGCGATTTTTTTTCGACAGACTTTCATGTTTCTAGCTCTTTCTTTTTTTAAAACCTTGTTTTTCCCTCGGGATTGATTTGATTATTGGCAAATCAAAAATTCGAAGGTATTTCGAGACTAGTATAGTTACCTATATTTATATATATATATATATAGATAGATAGATGTGATAATATATGCAGCCTATATAGCAGATATAGACTTAGATAATATATTGTATATGTAGGGTTTGGTAATATCCGTACTTTCAAGGATTTGCTGGAATTTTTGTAACAGATCCTCCACAGATAGATGTGTGGGCAGTCTAACAGATATCATTTAGCGAGATTGGCATGTCGGTTCAAATTATTGACTAGTCTGTTGCGTTGTCTTTTACACAAATGTCCTTGAAAAAGGCATGAATCTGTCTTTTCCCCCCAGCTATGTGTTAAATAGCAGATCAGACTAGGTTCTCTAGCCTCAGTTAGCAGCGAGTCTAGGAGAAGAATAACTTTGAATTCAAAACTGGTTTGGCGTGAGATTGGCAGCTGAACCATGAAAAAAGCATTCTAGCTATTGAAACCACAACAGGAACACCAGCGTAGTGAGCCTGTGGTCCTGTACTCCATGTGAAATGAGAAGGACTCTCTTTCTCCCTTCTTTTCTCTCTCTCTTTTACTCTCTCTCTCTCTTTATCTCCCTTTTTTTCTCTCTCTCTTTATCTCCCTTTTCTCTCTCATTCTCATTTTCTCTCTCTCTCTCTTTCCCCCAAGCTGATAAGTGTATCTACATTACCAGAAATGTTAATGTCTGTCGTCAATATAAATATAATAAAATCTACGATGTCTCTGCTACACAAATATAAATATGTTCTTCGACACTTTGCTTCGTGTTTATGTTCGTACAGTTAATGCCATGTAAGGACCGCGATCCTTCGTTTGTATAAATTTCAACGTGTCACGCGAAGGCTAAAAAGAAAAAAAATAAGGCGGGATGGGTACGAGAGTCATTAATTTCGAATTCAGCCAATCACGGAACTCCAATTATAGACATTGAGACGTTCGGCTCCTCGCCGTTTCACAGTTTACATTACACCTGCTATCACCAGTCTTCTCCCAAACACACCCTGATTCCGTAACACCCCCGTCCACCCAACATTTCTACCTGATTTTCTTAGTTCCCTCGCCAACTAACTTTACCTGAGACTTAATCATACCTGTACAACTCTATGCAATGACTTTGCCTTTTCCCCCGTACACGTCTTAACTGAAGTGGAGATGCGGATAGTGTAACGGCTATCGTGAGCGGAAAGTGAAATCGACCGTCCGAGTTCAAATTCCGGGCCAATCTGTTGCGCTCACTTTCGCACGAAAGCCTTCAAAAAGACATGAATCCATGTCTTCTCCCCTAGCTATCGGTTAAATAGTAGAGCAGACTGTGCTCTCTCGCGTTGATTGGCAACCATTGCTAGAGAAGGAAAAAAGAAGATTTATAGATTGGTTTTAATTTTGCATGCATAGGTTGTTTACATCAAAGATAAAATTAATCCTGTATTCGACAAACAATCTTTATTACAGAAAATTTTAAATTTATTCGAACAACTGTTCTCATATTCATTATTTTAGATGTTATTATAGACTCAATGTTTTGGTCAAGTACCCTATGGCCATCTTCATCTATTGTTCTCATCTTCATTATTATAAATGTTATTATAGACACAGTTTCGGCCAAATAACCTTTGGTCATCTTCAGGTATTTATCTATTGTTCGCATCTTCATTATTATAGATGTTATTATAGACACAGAGTTTCGATCAAGTACCTCCTGGCTATCTTCAGCTATCTATCTATTGTTCTCATCTTGATTATTATAGATGTAATTATAGACGTACCTTTTGGCTATCTTCAGGTGTCCATTTATTGTTTTCATCTTGATTATTATAGATGTAATTTTAGACACAACTTCTCGGGCTAGTACCTTCTGGCCATCTTCATGTATCTATTTAATATTCTCATCTTCATTATTATAGTATTATTATAGAGTCAACGTTTAGGCCCTCATCTATTGCTCTAATCTTGATTATTAGAGTTGTTATTATAGGCAAAAAGTTCATATAGATACATTTAATACAAAATTATCAAAAATGGTACGGACCCATCATGATAATCAAATGTCAAAATCATTTAACATTGAAAATAAAGGCTCCAAAAATACACCACTGATGTTCATCGTAGTAGATGCAGGAGTTATTTATACATGTTTTACTTTCTCCTTGAGTTGAATCACTAAATATATATCGGCATGAAAGAGACAAAATAAGGCAGTAATCAACAGATATCAGCTAAAAATAATAGATAGCTGGAAATTATTAGAGAGTTCTTGGCCGAAAAGGTTGTACCTATAATAAAATCTATAATATTCAAGACGAGAATAATAATTGGAATAGGGTACACTTATCTGCTTGGGGGAAAGAGAAGGGGAGCGAATGAGAAAGAGAGAGAAAAAGAGAACGAGAAAAGAAGAGAGAAAAGAGTCCTTCTAACTCGACATGCAGATTTTATTAATTACAGTGTATTCTTATAATTGTCCTACTTTGTTGTTAGTCATTGTATCTAATTCTACATTAATGTTGGTGGGTATGTATATCAGGGCAGGCTGATTTTTTACTTTTTAAAAAAAGAATCAAGATTGCACTCTACGTAAAAGCTGGGGTTTAATGTGATAAAGAGTGACACCAAAAATTAAGTTCACAGCTTTAACCAATTTTTGAGCATTTAGTTTTAAAGACCGGCTAAAAAATGTACAGAAATACTTAATTTCTGCAGGTTTTTGCTTACAAACTGGCTTCAAATTTTACTATTTCAAGAATAAATCCAAAAAATTCAATGTCTTTTGTATTAGATACATTAAATGGAAGATATATTCAAATCAGAATTCTAATTACGAATCACAACAAACAAGATATGCAATTTTTGCAACTGCATTCGATAAGTAAAAACTGTAAAAAAATTGTAAAAGATTATAAAAACGTCTACTCAATGAATAAGATTTGTTAAATTATTTGACCATAATTAATGAAAATAAAAAATACATAAAAGTGTATATAATACTGCAATAATAATATTGAAATGATTATACTTATATTAGGATGAAGTATCTCATTTAATATCTACAATCTACAATTAATATCTTAATTTACAAATAAACATATTTTAA